>JXSR01S013111.1:30085-43501 GCA_000969725.1 Ophiothrix spiculata
CTCGTATATTTGATCCCGGCCTTCTAAGAGTGTACTTCTTATTGGCTACCAAACATTTGGTGCATCAAATCTTTGTCATCTTATAATCTGATATATAGATACAATGTATTTTCTATTAGTAACGGAGGCTTGGTGATGAAAATTCAATACTCCACCAAATTGTCTTTGCTTTGTGATTTTCAACACCAATCATCCGTTATTGATTAGAAGATGCATTGGAATTGATGTAATAACAAAGACTTGTTGCACCAAATGTTTGATAGCTCAAAATAGTATGAATTAAGCTTTAGCTGTCATTTACAAAAGCTTGTAGATATAAAATAATTTGCCATTTATAAAATCATTTTAAACTCCGATCCACATACTCTCCATTAAAACAATTGTAAGCATTAAGATATAGTTGGCATTTACAAAATCATACGTGTACATTAACATTTTTGCCATTTATTCATCAAGAGAATAATCAGGGTAGTTATTTACAAAATCACGAGTCGGCTGACCGCCATTAAAATAAAAACTCAGGAATATGGAGAAGTTTTAACAAATTTTGTGGCGCTCCGAAAATTAGAAAATTAAAATTTCTCATTACATCAACCTTATAATGTGGGCAGTCATCTCATAAGATGAAAGCCAATTATGTTGTTGTTGTGAAGATCAGAAAATATATAGGTAATTTATGAAAACGAAGATTCTGCTTTCTTCTTCCAGGACACTATTGTAAGTATTTTACAGTCCGAAATTACATTTGCCATCATGGGCATAACAGGAATTTCACTCATTGGATTTCATAGACTTCGAGAGTTGTTGTTGCTGTTGTTGTTGTTATTGTTATTGTTGTTGTTGTTGTTGCTGCTGTTATTGTCGGCTGCAATCAAATTTCCACATAACGATGATTACCATACGGAGAAATTCAGCCTAACTAAAATAAAGACGCACTCGTGCACTTTAAAAAAAAAATCTACGGTTTAATTTGTTAGAAAAATCTTATAGGACACCATTCAGGATTAGTCGACATCCGCTGAATGACAGTGAAGAACTGGTGAGCATAAACTTTGTTTTGCCATGTTAACAAAATCATGAGCATAATCTTTCTTTCGGTTACTATTTCTAAAACTAGAACGGCGCAATTCTTCCAATAATTATAGATACGATACTACACCTTGATGGAGTAGCTTTATGAAATTATTCAGCACTTACAAAATCTTTAGCAACATCTCAGTTGCCATTCATAAAAAGTTTTATCTTATATATTACTTTCAACAGGGTGACCCGATTCAGCTTAACGCTGTTCTTCCCCGAGGCCTTGCATAATAAAATCATGATACATCAAACATACTACAAGATAAAAAGATTTTAACATGATTAAATAATACTATAAAATATAACACCATATCTATACAATTTCAAAACATTAAAAAACGACATTTCAAATCACTCCAGTCGCACATGGAAGTATATACATCATGATCATAATATTTTGATAAAATAAAACATGCACAATAATCATAAGATAAAATATTATAAAAAAACATTTGATAAAAATATACAGGATATAAAAGATCAGGACATAAAAGTTTCATATAAATTTACCAAAAGAAACCATGGGTACTACAGTATAATTAGCATTTGTTTTTGTTTTTAATGTTTTGGATGAAAACTTCAAAAATTCATATAATATTATTTACGAAATAATAAAAATAAAATCAGTCGACATTAACAAGCATTAATGAGCATTTACAAAATCATCCACCTAGTCTCCATTTATATATACAATTCTGAGCTTAAAGTTAGTTGCCATTTACAAATTTATACACATACACTTGTACAGAGTGTTCCAATAAAAATGCATCAATTTTATTTTTGATCCTATCTCAAAAAATAATAGACAAAACTTAAAAGATTTTTCATAATAATAATTAGTATAGTTTAGACTTTCACCGGTGACATTTTGAGCAAAATCCGTCGAGCCGAACTAGAATTTTGTAAGAAGACTCATTTTTACCCCATTCCAATTGGGTTTACCACAGTAACTCATAATTTGCAACTATCATCGATCTGACATGACCATGTCACCACAGTAGTAGGCCTACTCTAAATGGAAAACTAATTTCATTCATGGATAATATACCCTCACAGGAAAGCAACTACAAAACAACAGCCACAACAACGACAACAATAGCAACAACAACAGAAAATTTAAAATTTGAATAAACCTGATTAAAACTTGCAAGCTTTTCTGATTGGACCAGGATCATGATGATAAGAACAGATTCCTGGAAACTTATTGTGGACATGTGAAAGGCAAAGTTGTTGAAGTTAATCTACTTAAAATTGTACCAAAATTATACAACATGAGCTATTATAGACTAACAGACATTCCACTTTTCATGAGGAAGTGAATAACTGATTTGTTATTTTGATTTTAAATATGTTGACAATGTTGTATTTTTAACTCGTTTTCTCTGTGCAGTGCAAAGTGACAGTCATAAAGATTTTCTTTTTTTATGAAAAAAGCTGAAAACAGCTAAACCTACACATTGAATTACAGTGCTACTTTCAGTGCTGAAAAATGCATATCAAAATCATGTTTAGTGTCTGTACCATATTTTATGATCTTTTAGTGTCTGTTTTGCAAGTCTAAATTAAATTGATCAATAGTAACCAAGGATGTGCTTTATTAAGGCTACAGTCCTTAAAAACGTCTCGCTCGGCTAAATGTCATGTTTACTGCAAGTTTTTACCTACTTACACCTATCAGAATATCACAATTTTTGACGTACATATTTTATAGAGTCTTTAGTTCATACATAGAACTTTACTAGCAATTTCACGTCCATTATCAAGGTCAAAATGACGCCTAAAGACTACTTCAAAAAAGTTTACCTTTTTCGCCGAAACCTCATAATTTCATGACGTTCGAACAATTCGACTGGTTTCAAATTTTGACAGATTTTAGGCTTGATACTTCTTATTGAATTACAAACAATATTTTATAAATATGCTGAGTTGATTTTGAATGATAATGTAACAAACCCGGGTTGTTTTGCCCGAAAATCTGGACGTGAATTACGACTCTGAGTTTGCACTGTTTGAGCTGTGAATTGTCTGTTTTAAGTATCTACATTATCTCCATTTTGTCTGATATACGCATTCGCATAATTTACTTACAAATTGATCATTCCAATGAGGCAAAATTTGCAATTTTTATGTAAACAAAAGGAAAAATACGGCATTCTAAAGTTTATGTTTTAGATTTTAGTTCACAATCTCAATGCTGCCTTGATAGCTCAGCGGTAGATCTCTCGATTCGTAATGCATGACTAACCCCCGCCATAATCCACGGTTCGAGTCCCTGTAAAGTCAGTGGAAACTATTTACCTTTTCATGATTGAAAAACAGTTAGGATTCACTTTTTCCTAAGCATAATGGATTCCTCGTACCCTTAACATGACAAATATGAGTTACTGTGGTAAACCCCGTTGGAATTGAGTAAAATCGAGTCCTCTTACAAAATGCTCGTTTTCTCAAGAACGGCTCACAGGATTTTGCTCAAAATTTCCTCGATGAAAGACTAAACTATGCTAAGTGATATTATGAAAAGAGTTTTATGTTTTGTGCATTGGTTTCTGAGATATGATCCGAAATAATAGTGATGCATTTTAATTGCGACACCCTAGCTGTAAACATTATTGTCCTATTATCCCAAATTCTAAACATGAGTAGTTATTTAATAAATAATGACAACAAACAGAATATTTTAACAAAAACAAATATGGTCACCATTTACAAATTATGAACATATATACATTAACAAAAGTGCATGTAATAATTTGTGACCCGTCATATCAATTGGTACCTTACATTACGGTATATTACATTACGTTATACGGGCTCAGCTCTCAGATGAGACCAAAATATCAGTTTTGATTTTGGAACCATTAAGGTACCTTTCGATATAACGGGTCAAATTAATGTTTTTCTAACAAAATACAACTGTGAACAATTGTCAATGAACATTTATAATTGCATATTTTGAAAATAACTTGCAATTGCAATTTGTTGCGAAAAATAGCCGCACAGGTCAAATATGTTTTTCTTCCTTTATCTAGCCAGTTTCCGGCTCGCGACTTTGAGCAAGTGTCTCTTCAACTTTGTCAAAATTGCTCCAGTAGGCGCAAGTTCAAAAACCTTAGCGGGAACACTGATTTGATTGGCGTAATGTCTGGCTGACGATTATTGTTATACCCTCCCCATATTAAGGTGTCTTTCAAAGTGTTTTCTTTAATTATAGAATCTCAGATAGCGAAGTTGGTTGGCGCAACGACGTTGGTCAACATTGGCCCAACGTTGGGCCAACTGGCTTTGCTATCTGGGAATATACTCTAAGGAACCCTTTATATAAATTTGGTCCTTGACGTGTTTTGTACCTTGTCCGTTGGATTTACTTTTTAAATATTTTGTTATCTACATATCAAAGTTAGTGATTATTTACATGTTTATTTTCATAAGAATAGTCGCATTTACAAAAGCATTCGCATTGTGTCATTATTTCACAGTAACACATTTAAAAATCAAGAGAAAAAAGTCTTGCCAGCATGGGGATTTCACTCATTGGATTTCATAGACTTCAACGGTTTTTTGATTGGCTATAATCAAATATCCCTCCGACGACAACACCATTCCCCTAAAAGAATACAACCCTTGTTGCAGACATGCTACAAGCTCACCTGTAGCTAAGCTGTACTGCTCTATTACACCTTTATAGCGTAACCTACCCGATTCATCTGCCGGCTCACTCTTTGCTGCTAACAGACATTCTGTGTGCTCATCATAACAAATGCCCACAACTTGGGGGACATCAATGCTGAGAGTTTCCTGCCCTGTTTCTATATCTATCACAATAATTTTACCGACATGATCGTTACTTATTGCAATATGGGTACAGCTTTGTGTATCATGATTATGGATGAGAGTCAAGTGATTTGGTTTTATGCGCGTTTGTATAGTCTTGATGACTTTTCCTTTTGGGTCAATTTCCATGAGGGACCCGTGGTATTCTCCAACTAGTATTCTGCCATCCGAAGAAACCACAACACGATCTACTTCCACTCCATTTGATTCTTTTATTTTAATATCATTTTGATGATTTCCGTCAGATGAGTACACCTCAATTATACGTGTGTGCCTTGCTACCATGAGTCTACCATCACGACAAATAGCTATACCACAAGGCTTGGGCCTATTCAGATTTTCTGGTGAAAGGTTCAAGTTCAACTTCTTTTCATATTTGCCATTTACTTCATGATAGATAACTATCATCATTCCATCATAGTCAACTACTGCAAGCAACTCAGAAGTGCAAGCAACTTCCCACGCATCCGTAAATCCATCCAAGGTTTGGGTCTGGTTTAGTGTCCTGACTTTTCCAGGGTAGATGAAATGTCCAAGTTTTGTTTGTGATGAATCTCGACTTCTCACAAACTTGACATCTTGTTTCATTTTGTGAGAAGCACTTCTTGGTGTCTTCAATTTGTGATTTTCTTCTAAATCTTTGACGAGTCTGGTGTGTTGAGTTATGTATTCATGGTCAGGCAAGTTTTCTGTCGCATTCTCGGCTGCTTGGCAAGAGGTTTTCAGTAAGTGAATCTGTTTCTCTAATGAAGATGTTTGCTCCTTTAAACTTGACTCATGGCATTGCCTGAAACTTTCAAGTTGCTTATTTAGAGCTTCTGCTTTATCAAGAAGCTCATTAATTCGCATTTTAGTATATTCATCCATGTCCCATTCTGCATTCGTAAGTGACTCGCTGTTCTGAATTTTAGCTTCTTTACATTCATTAAGTACATTAGTTAATTTCTTCATTCTAGATTTTGCATTTGCAACGACAGTTTTTATTTCTTTTTTCTGTGTACTGCACTTTGCTTTAATGTCTTCAATCTTGTGTCCGGTTTCAATATGTCTCAGAATCAGGCAGACCTGACATGCCAAACTATTACAGGTAACACAGTAAAAATACACCTCTTCTTCACCATGATCAGCGCAAGGAGATCCCCCTGTTTTCTTTGGAGATAGTTGACTTCCAGCTTTTAGATGGTTTTCAGCTAAACGACGCAACCTAAAGTTAGTTGCAAAAGAAGAAATTCCGCCAGCAGGAATCTTGAATTTTTGTTTGCATTCAGGACAAGCCCGTGACTTTACCATCTGTTTAAGACATTTTTCACAGTAAACATGACCACAAGGCAAATTCTTTGGTGTACGTGGATCCACAAATAATTCAAAACAGATCGGACAAGAAAGCTCATCTAGATCTTCATCAGATGCTGGAGCAGCTGGCATTTTGATTGCGAGTAAATCAATTCAGTACATTCACATGCCACATGGTATATAATTTGCGCGATATTACAGTGCGTTTCATTCTATGATATTGTTTAGCATCGTCTGGGATATAAACCTGTCGATTGATGTTTGACTTATCGAACACATTGTACTTGATTTGAAGCCTAAAGCTTCATTAAATCATTACCACCCAGGATGATTGGCATACAATAATTATAACAGGTATAAATAATAATAAAAAAATAAACATTGTAAAATTAATAGCTACATACGCAAACTATCAAAACATCAAACTATGGTATTAATTAGGCTACATGTAGCCAATCTATGATCTTCGTGGTGGTCTCAAGACAAAATTACAAAGCATGGGTTTCTACCCTTGAATTACCGTACCTGTTGATGACTTCCCTGGGAACATATTACAAAAGCTTAAAATAAAAAAACAAGTTTGTCAAAACTGATTGCTTTGTCATGTATTGTGGGGATGAAATTCAAAGTTGGTCAGCTGTTCCATCTTTGCTAAATGAAAAGAAACAAATTTCGACAAAATTGTCTGCATAATTGCTTTTCCTTCTACTTATTTATTTATTTATTTTATTTATTTATTTATTTATTTATTTATTGCTAAGGATGTCAAAAGCTTTATAATTCCGATGAAAGTTGTGTCACAAAAAGTATACAATACAATTTTTAATTGTTTTAATGCGGGAAACAGAACACATCATTAAACCTCAAGCGCTTAAGATTTTAAGTAAGTTTCTTGTGTGAAGAGTTCTGTGTCGTGTCTGCGTGCTTCAAAAGTCATATGTACTCGGTACTTGCACGCAGACGTTTTTGCACGCAGACAAAACGTACCGTCATACGCGTAAGACGGGTTGTGACCATCCCCAATAAGGGCTTATTCAGATAATCTCAAATCTACAGCAATCCTCAAAATATGCACCACAACGATTCAAAAAATGTTTCTCTTTCAGTTACCGTAATTTTGAACAAGTTATTAATGACACTATGAAATGGCGTGAAGTGGTAAGGGTGTATTAAATAATAGGCTACATAATAATAAGTATATGAAACCTTTCTACGTTATTCGAACGTTTGGGCTCTACAAGCAAATCGGATGAAAAGATGTTAAAGGATAAAGTCGACCGCTCTTCCCTAATTCACTAGCTCCGTTGGTAGGGCGTGGCGTAGAGTAATGCCAGGTTCCCAGGTTCTCACGCTGTATGGTCGGTGACTGTTCACTGCACTGACTGTCATTTATGTTGTATGTTGTATGCTGTCTAGTTTAAAATCAATGTAAAAACTTTTTTAGTGTTTTAATTTCACACAACCAAGTTTTCTAGATATTGACACACTTGTGTTTAAAATCAAGTATGTCTCACCAACAGGTATACACTGTATGTAGCGCCCCAAGAAGTAGCATTCGCACAGGGGACCCACGGCTTAACGTGACTGTCCTAAAAACGGAGCAATTAGAGTTAAGTTTCTTGCCCAAGGAAACAAGGAGACGTAAACCGCCTGGCCCGGGTCAAGTGACTTACTTGTTTTCAAAATTAAGTGTGTACTTTATGTAATCAGCTCTCTTGTTACTTGGTTGTGCAGATTTCTCCAAATGAACCTTTGTCTTCTATAAAGGAAATGAACTTAGAAACCCGGCACGTCAAGCATACCGAGGCTTATTGTCTACATTATTTTGTGCTGGTATGTGACACATTACTGTGTGGTTGACATTCAAAATGGCAGCCGCTCTGATATGTGCTGAGGATGAGCTCTCATGTCCAATATGTTATGTATTATTTGTGGATCCATACACTCCAAAGAATTTGCCCTCATGTGCCCATGTCTGCTGTGAAGTACATGTATGTCTCAAACAAATGGTAACAGGAAAAGGGCTTGTCCTGAATGCAGACAAACAATCAAAATTCCTGTTGCCGGAATTACTTCTTTTACAACTAACTATAAGCTACGTAGCTTGGCCGAAAACTATCAAAAAACTGGAAGTAAAATGTCTATTCAGAAACCAGGAGTGCCTTTTTGTGCTGATCACGATGAAGAAAAGGTGTATTATTACTGTGTTACCTGCAATAGCTTGGCATGCCAAGTCTGTCTGATTCTGAAACATAGCGGAACCGAACACAATATTGAAGGCATAAAAGAGGTGTGTTGTAATCAGAAACAAGAAATGAAAACTGCCATTGACAGAGCAAAATCTAGAATAAACGAAGCAGAGAATATGCTCACTGAATACACGGCAGATGTAATTATTAACAATGAGTTACATAACACAGTAGAAAGGCAGATAAATGAATATATTGAAATGCGAATTAATGAGCTTTTTGAACAAGGCGAAGCCTTCAAAGAGCAGCTTGAAAGCTCCAAGCAGCTTCATAAGTCAAGATTAAAGCAGCAAATGTCTTCAGTTGAGAAACATGTAAACTCTTACAAAGCTGCTGTGAGCGCATTAGAAAACTTGCCTGATCATGAGTACATTACTCAACACATCGGACTTGTCGAAAAAATGGAACTTATTCGGATATCAAAACGAGTAGATCTCGTTGCTTACCAATCAAAACAAGACGTGGTGAAGTTTGTACCAAATTTATCGAATATAAACTTTGGACATGTTGTCTCTGTTATCCCTGAAAGAGTCCGGGCACTGAAGAAGATCCAGACCTTGGATGGATTTACTTGCGGTTGCTGACGTTGACGGGAAGAAGGTAGTTATCTATCGTGAAGTAAATGGTAAATATGAAAAGAAACTGGACCTAAAACGTGTGTCAAAACATCAGGAAAAACCTCTAGATATAGTTATTTGTCCTAATGGTGAATTCATAGTGGCAAGGCACGCGGGTATTGAGGTGTACACACTTGAGGGAAACTATCATAATTTAACTGAAATAAAAGAATTTGGTAAAGTGGATATTCATTGTGTGAAGGTTACTTCAGATGGCAGATTACTAGTTGGAGACTACAGCAGTTCTCTTATAGTGGAACTTAGTCCAATTGGTAAAGTTGTCAGAACTATGTGTACAAGTATAAAACCGTATCACATGACTCTTATCTGTGATAGCCTTGCTGCAATCACCGATGCTGGCAAAGTGATTGTGCTAGACTTGGAATCTGGTCGGGAAACTCTGAGTATTGATATCACAATGGTGCAGGGGATTTGTTTTGATGAGCAGACTGAGTGTCTGTTAATAACAAGGAGTGAGCAAGCAGATGAGTTTGATGGCAGGTGTAGCACAGGTGTAATAGAGCAGTACAGCTATACGACAGGCAAGTTGGTGGCACATATACAACAAGGATTGGAAAATCCTCAAGGAATGACACTGACACATGATGGACATTTGATTGTGGCCAATAGACAAACGGTTGAAATTAATCGAATCCAATGAATAAATTGCTATTATCTTTCTCATATAGAACAGTTATGTGCTTCTATGACCGTTGGAGTTTTTTTTTTCCTGGAGAGAGCACAAAACAAATGAATTTGTCAGATGTCAAGTAGGAGAGTACACCCCATTATGTCAGAAAACAATTCGAAACAAACTTCAATATTTTAGGCATATCTCAAGAAGGGACGGTGACTGTCTAGAGAAAATAATTGTGCAAAGAATGATGGAAGGACATCGCAGAAGAGGCAGACAGAAAACCCGCTGGATAGATGGCATTAGAGAATATACTGGCCTATCTGTCACTGCAGCCTACCGTTTTTGCTCAAGATCGGCACAGTTGGAACGACATCATCAAAAGGGTCACAATGGGTCAGTCATGACTCATAGGACAACGACGACGATGACCGTTGACTTCGAATAAAGTTAACTTTAAAGGCCCAAACAGAGTTCTTATAAGCTTTGGTGAGGAAAAGTCAATGTCAACTTACACTTATGTATATGTAATCCAAACATTGGTGGTTTTCATCACCAACCCTCCGTTATAATTCGGAAATACATTTAACAACGAGGACTTGTGAAACCAAATATTTAGAAGCTCGTATAAACTACAATATTTTTATAGCGCTGCTACATAAAGATCGTAGTGCTGAATATGACAAAACAAAAGCTTAACAAAGAGCAAAACAAAATTACATGAAAATAAATGAGTTTTAATACTTTTCTTAAATACTACTAGAGAAGGTGACTCTTTGATTGAAACAGGAATCAGATTCCAAAATTAGTTAAACAAGTTAGAAAAGTGTTTACTCGCTTAAAAACAATTTTACAGTGTGCATGATATAAAATTAGTTAGAAACGTTAGAAAAGTGTTTACATGCTAAATACAATTTTACAGTGTGCACGATATAAATGAAATAAATTTCAAATTAGTTTACTGTATTTTGCAACATTTCTTATTGTTTTTAGTGACCTCATTTTGGTTGGCTTAGTGATTTGACAAGCATCGGATCAGGCCCCTCTTTCCCAATGTCATTGGTTACCATTTACAAAATTGTTTGGTTTGTTTTATTTTTGTTGGTTTGTTTGCTTGCTTAATTGTTTGTTCATTTTTATACATGGTTTGGAGAAAAAAGTGGTACCCTGAAGATATTAATCAACAATCAAATTCAGCATATGTGCCTCGTGTTTCAATACTTCTGTATACTAATAAAAATGTTCATTACTTCACCTAAAACTTAAACAATAAATGCATAAATAATATAAGTGAGAATGTCACTTATTGTGTTCTTACTGGGTGAACGATCAGCTCATTTTTCAAGTCTTTTCTATGACTGATTATACTTGTCGTTTGTTGTCGAAATTAGTGACCTAGCCAAGTTGAAAACGGAACTGTTTTTAAAAATGCAATATGCTCACATGACACTATAGTGTAGAGTCTGTGAAGACTGTGAATGAAGTACATACAAACATGAATAAATGCAACATGAATATATGAATTAAACAAAATATTGTCATTTTATTGTCAACGGCTATGACATGGAAAATTAAGACAAGATTCAATATAAGGAAGCTCACAGAAATTCAGTGCAGGTTTTGGAAACGACGTCGTGGGCATTTCTTTTTATTTCTGTTAAAAGGAGATTTTGATGTCAACATTGGAATATAAGTGAAATTATTTGATAGATCTGAATGGACCATAAAAATATGTTTCACAAGGAATGATACACTTGAATTTGTAATGGATTCATAATGAATTAAGCAATGTTTTCACAAGCGTGTTTACAAGTTACATACATGTTCAATTCGAGTGTTTACTAGGTGAAGACGGGAGCTGAGACAAGAACTTAAATAAGGATAACGCCATGATAAGAGCACAGTTGGACATTTGGATATAACAGACCATTGATGTTTATAACGAGAAGATTAATTTGTGCATAAGCAACACCATACCAATCTCGTCAACAATTTTATTTGATCTAGCTTAAGAATAATACTTCATACCACCCTTTAAACATTTCTTATTTTTAGAGAACAAATGTTTTTCATGATGAAAAACTGAAACGTACTGAGAATGTTCGTACCGAGTCTTTATCAATACAATAAAGATCGTTTCCGGAATATGGCTTCGTCTAGACGAAGTTGACGCGTGTGGTGCATTTTCAGCAGTGAATAAGAACTAATAGGTGTTTTATCCTCATATTTATACAAAACGATCTGATCATTTTGGTGGTGAGTTTACAATTCCGAAGACGTGATTTATGTTTTTATTAACTATCTTCTTTGACCAAGTAAATTTTATATACGATACGGCACATCAGTTAAGATGGCAAAATTTCCGCCTATAGATTTTCCAGACACCGAGTACAATGTCTTTGGAGTATATCGACGTTTTACGCCACCATTCTACATAAACACAGTCCAAGGTGTGTACGAAAAACAGGAACGATTTAGCTATTCTGCAGGGCAGGTGTATGTCATTTTGCATAAGGTGAAAATAAAAAGCGTAATAGCAGCTGTAAGAGGGGTTCATCTGAAGATCCCCCTTGACTATGAAGGAAGATTTTCCATCGTAGGACAGCAAAGAGATCCACTCAACATGAAGGAACTTATGGACCTATCTGATATTGAGACTTATTCTGTAGAAGTTCGAATAAGCGACTTGAATAAACATGGAAAACATTTCTTTGATATAATAGATAGCATCGGCCCTGGGATTCGAACATGTAACTTGAAGCTCATACAAGAAACTACGGATGAATATTTCATAGGCAGGTCTCCTGACGGTGCTTTGATGCTGGTATTCTCAACTGAAGCAAATATGACGTTCCAAGCCAAAGAAGTAAACAATAAAGACATTCAATCCTTAATATTTCGTGTAAAGGACCTCAAATACGACGTATTTGTTACAGTTTTAGGTGTTCCAGCTATCAAGTTTTTCACTATAAATGAAGTGATCGTTTTTCCTCCACAACGTCCACCCAAGCCAAAGCCACCTACCAAACCACTTACCGTGCAAACAAGTAGTGAAGTCCTTGACGAGGAAACTAATGCTCGTAGAAATGTTGCCATTTTGAATGAAGATCTAAATGCTGGTATCAAAATGACAACAAAGAGTAACAATGATAAAGCTCAACCTCCTCCGCCGGTGTTGCCACCAAGAAATACTGACGATCAGAGCCAATCTCATCCTTCTCCTACCATACCAGCAAAATGTTACCACAATCGTGACCAGTCTTCCCCTACCCTACCAAAACGCAACCGTGAGCAGGGTAGGTCTGAGCCTTCCCCGATTCTTTCACCGAAACGTAACATCGACCAGGGTAAATTTCAGTTTCCAGTTGTATCGCCTAATCACGACCATGGTCAATCTCAACCGTCTGCAACCTTATCAAGTTCATGGAGTCCTCATGAAGAATTCGGACAATCTTCATTGAAAAAAGACCTTTCGATTTCCAACTTACAATCGTCAAAATCCGCAAATGATATTAATACTACAACAGAGCTCCCCGGAAAATCTGAAGAACCGACTGGAGAGTCTTCTGATTCTTCTATAACAGAGAAACCGATAACAAATCCGAGAAAACAAAGCAACAGACGCCCTGATAAAGAATTTGTTCACAGTATTCACAAGGGTAAGTATTACAATCATTTCGGGCTTTAGGGTTCTTGTTACATTGCATTTCTT
>JXSR01S013112.1:0-23086 GCA_000969725.1 Ophiothrix spiculata
TTAATTTCAAAATTCAGCATGTAAATCTCAGAAACAGCTTTATTCGAGTAATAAATAGAGCAAAAATAATCGGGAGTAAGCTTACCTACTTCGCTGGTCGCCACTGATCAAAAGCGAGTTTGACCCCGTGACCTGCAATCTGCATCATCAACTTAAGAGTTAAATATCACAACAAAAACAGGGTTATTTCCAGGTCTGAATTTTATATATATTGTAGAAGAGATATAAATTGTCCATAAAATGACGATGTAGGCGTGTGATACTGCTTAATATGGGTTTTGCCGGGTTATTTCTTATATTATCAATTTTAGTTTCGATAAATAATCGATCCAAGCCTTAGGACAACACCATAAATTTTACGGTTCTTAATCTGGAGACATCCCGGGAGACATGTATCATTTTTGCCCTTGAGGTATCTCGAAGTTTAAACCTGTGACGTGTTTAATACTCGGTCTGATGTTTATAAATGAATGAAATAAGAAACAGATTTTCAGTGTCGATATTATGTTATTTATCTATGACTATTGATATGTTATCATGGGAATATGCACGATAAGATTATTGGTGAGAGTGGGTCCCCCTGGAACACCCCTCTTCTAAATTTGAATTGATTTGATGACCAATTTGGCCCTTTGATGGTTCCATTTAAGCCGTTTAAGTGGGCATATTATGATAAAATTTAATTCTCACATTTATCACTCTTAAAACGTTTGGACGGTGGTTCATCCAAGTCCGAGTCACCCATACCACTAGCATTATCGGTGCTGGTGCTGGAAACGGCAACAACATTAAACTCATCATTAACTTCAAATGTAACCTCCACGAACTCTGGGGATTTCTCCTCCCCATCTCCCTCTGTTTTCTCATCAGAAGATTGTTTCTTCATACTTGCTTTTAACTTTTCCAGGAGCTCATTGCCTTGCTTAGACGCCATAGTGTCGAGACTGGTGTAACAAAACATGTGAACTTGATAATTCTCATCATTGTCGTTCTTAGAGCGTTTGGACGGTGGTTCATCTGGTGGTTCATCTAAGTCTAAGTCACTCGTACCACTAGCATTATCGGCGCTGATGCTGGCACTGGCATCCACATTAAACTCATCATTAACTACAAATGTAACCTCCATGAACTCTGGGGATTTCATCTGGCCATCTCCATCTGTTTTCTCATCAAAAGATTGTTTCTTCATACTTGCTTTTAACTCTTTCAGGAGCTCATTGTCTTGCTGAGACGCAATAGTGACGATCGAGGCTGGTATTAGCAAAGCATGTAAACTTGACCAATTTAACAAGAACTATAATATATTGTTTTTTGTTTTTAATTCCTTTGTCTCACAAATTGATACAAAATTACTAGTTAAAAATTATAACAAAATTTATTACACATATTGCACATTAGAATGAAACGAGATGCTTAAATCTTAATTTACATAGATCATCCGTTTGTCTAAGATTGCGTCTTTTGTGAACCCTGTGAACATCTGTATCAACTGCAGTGTTCTTTTTAAATGATCTCTTCTTTAACTGAAGGAAGTCCTTTGGATTAGGGGGGGGGGGCTCAGATTGTGATTTTGACAACCATTCAAAAAAAAAAAAATCTTATGAGATTCAAAAATGCTTACCCATGTGTAAACGTTATGTTTGCTCCATTAAACGATTACTGTTGATTATACCAATAAATACATTTTAATTATATGTTAGTTGTAATTCAAAAGCATATTTTTGTTACCAAGTTTGTAAATCAAATAAAAAATTAATAGAAAATGAACAATTTTAAAAACCCAACAAATTCATACACTATTTTCATATTTGAGGGAAGGAAGTAGAGAGAGAAGGGGAACATTTATGGTGTAGTTTATGTGAAAAAGCAATAAATAAAAAGAGTTAATGATAACCTGTTCTTTCCCTTATGGTTTGAATTATGGTTGTAATGTAACCAATTTGAAAGTAACTGAAGTTGAAACTGGTAAACGATGTGTTTCTACTATGTTTTATTAATAATAATAATATACACTTACATTTCGGACAGACATCCTTCATTAGAGAGATATCAAGGGAGTAGGCCTGTCATTTGATGATCATTAGATCAGGCTTTGTCTTTTAAGGCGAGCGAGAGTGATCACTCGCCATCACTCACCTAAAATGAAGCTGAGGAGAGCTTTTTATCAATCGCCTACATTTGGTGTACTAATAATACAAGTGATTATAATCACTAGCATACAGCTCACCTGACAAGTTTTGAGGAGAGTGATTCGTCACTCGCCAGCAATTTTCAAAAGACAAAGTCTGATTAGATGCCATCGCATGCCTCTTCTGTCGTCCATTTCAAGCGCCTATACTTGCTGTTCCCAAAACAGTCTACAAAACGATCCTTCAGGGAATTGTTTGTTGATATTGGTTAAGGTTTCTTTCATGGTGGTTTCAAGGGCTTTTGACAATTGATTGTCGCCAACATCCAATGCTTCATCTTGCACAATCTGCTGGAGTTTGCTCTCCAGCAGCCTATTTACACGCTGCTTGCCAAGTTTGATGACTTTTGACATGTTTTGCGATCGTTCTAACAGTTCATCATGAAGCAGAGCTGTAAGTGGAGTTCTGCTGTCTGCTCTGGTACGCGATTCCCTGTCTTTCAATTCATGTCTATTTTTAATTTGCCTAATAGACTTGAGCAAATCATTGCAGTTGCCACACCTTGAACCTTGTACTCCTTCGGCAAATATCAGTTGATACTTGTTATGGCTGAGGGTTTCGTTAGAAATTGAACCATTCTGTAGTGATATCCCACTCTCCTTAACAAAACATACATATTTTGAAGATGTAATCCCATCACACACAGCAATGTGGTCAACAAACTGAAGGAGGTCTACAACTACAGCCTGCAATTGTAATTTGAGAGGGAACTTCTGATGTTTCACATTTCTCTCATGTATTCTGAGAATCCATGATCCATTCTATCACATTTTTAGTGACTTTATGATATCTGAGTCTAATATGAGGTACAGCTGCTGACATCTTCATGTATACATGGTGATCAGTTCTAGTATCTCAATGGCCTGCCACAACAGTGAAACTATCTCATATCCTCTTGTTGACGATGTGGGGAAATGGGCCAATGGATAAGTGAAATTCCAGAATAGACAGCGTATCTGAAAAACCAACATGAGGTGGGCAAGACTTTCTTCTGGTTTCCCTTTCTCCTTCACATTGTCCTTATATCGCCTCAGCACATCTTCTGTTTTACCCAATTTGGTGAATCCTACTAACTGTCCAGTATTTGTTTTTTATATACAAGACCACTTTGAACTTCCATTTTGTCGTGGACAATTACAACAAATTTCTGATGCTCTTCCCTTTCTGTAATACGCAATTCACTGCACATCTGTTTGGCTGCATCTAATGTATATCTGCTACATTGGTCAGCCCAGTGTATATATGACCTCAGTGTTGAATCATGAGGCAATTTAAGGACACCTGAATTACGAATGTTCGCATACGCTTTGTGCGATGACATCCGAAGATTGATGCACCACTTTATACTCATTGGATGCCATGGCATGCCTCTCCTGTCGTCCATTTCAAGCGCCTTTACTTGCTGTTCCAAAAACAGTCTACCAAACAATTCTTCACGGAATGGCTTGCTGATATTGGTTAAGGTTACTTTCATGGTGGTTTCAAGGGCTTTTTACAATTGATTGTCGCCAACATCCAATGCATCATCTTGCACAATCTGCTGGAGTTTGCTCTCCAGCAGCCTATTTACACGCTGCTTGCCAAGTTTGATGACTTTTGACATGTTTTGCGATCATTCTAACAGTTCATCATGAAGCAGAGCTGTTAGTGGAGTTCTGCTGTCTGCTCTGGTACGCGATTCCCTGTCTTTCAATTCATGTCTATTTTTAGTTTGCCTAATAGACTTGAGCAAATCATTGCAGATGCCACACCTTGAACCTTGTACTCCTTCGGCAAATATCAGTTGACACTTGTTATGGTGGAGGGTTTCGTTAGAAATTGAACCGTTCTGTAGTGATATCCCACTCTCCTTAACAAAACATTCATATTTTGAAGAAGTAATCCCGTCACACACAGCAATGCGATCATCAAACTGATGGAGGTCTACAACTACAGCCTGCAATGGTAATTTGAGAGGGAACTGGTGAAGTTTCACATTTCCCTCATGTATTCTGAGAATCCATGATCCATCCTTCCAAGTTGTTAGAGACTTAATGATATCTGGGTCTCTAATATGTGGTGCAGTTGCTAACAGCTGTGATCTGATATAGCTATTATCTGGACCTGACGGGAAATTAAGATGTGGGCTGTACGATAGTTGGGGAGCTTGTAGTTGTTGTATTGCACGATGCACTGGTGGTGATGGAAGATGGAATGATGTTGTTGGCAATATTATAGGTCTCCAAGGTCTGTGCATGGCCTATGATAGGGAGAAAAATAATAGTAAATCCCAGAGCTAATAGAGACATAAATACACTAACGCTGGCTGTTAATGAACTAGCAAAACTAGCATGAACACTCCAAAAAAAAATTGATACACAAACATATAAATGCAACTAAAAGATTAAACTACAATGTACATACCTTTAGTATGGCCAAGCTATATTCTTTGTTCTGCATACCTCACTAAGCTCTTCTACTAGACACCTCCACCACCGCCGCCTCCTCCACCTTGGCTGTTCTGAATTCAAACAGCCATAACTCCATAACTGTTCATGGTAACTAATTCTCCTTTGCAGGCCTACTAAGGCAAATCTTAAGCTACAAAATGACACCATAAGCATGGCAATAACTTCTTGTTTTGCAAAGATATCATGAATTTAACAAGATTATGTTTGGAAAAGTGTAACAACACCACCATTTTTGGGTGGCGAGTTCAAAACAAATGGCCATAATGTAATTACATTGTACAATAGAACCTGAGAATGGATGCGCCAAATACACTATAGCAAAATTTTATTCAATATTGTAATTTCAGTTTCAGACAATTTGAATTCACAGCAAACAAATATGTTGATAGGTAGTACAAAAAACCTGCAGTGGCAGATTTAGGATCTTAATTTGTACAGAGGACAGAGAGGGTGTTTGTAATCTTTTGTGCCCCAAAGATGTCAAAATAAACCCAATTTTGCAGGTTTTTTTTGGCAAAATGTATGGGGGCGAACGACCCCTCTACACTCACTGGATCCGCCAATGGCCTGTGAAATTCAGGCTTTATTGATCCATATATCATAATATGATGAACTTATAAACATAATTTTAGGGTACCTATCCAAGGTACTCTCTTTCTATTCCATGATTTTCACATACACTTTATCAGATGAGGAGCATCATTGAGAAGGAAGAGCTGGCAATCATTGCAATGTGGGGCCTTGATAATGGGTGCTTGTAGGGTTGCGGGGACATGCATGTCGTACCATTTGCGGTTAGTTGCAGCCCTATCACATGTTACGGCCACAACTTTCAGATACACCAGTTCTAGTATCTCAACAGCCTGCCACAAGAGTGAAAATATCTCATATCCTCTTGTAGACGATGTGGGGAAATGAGCCAAGGGATAGGTGAAATTCCAGAATAGGCACCTTATCTGAAAAACCAATATGTGGTGGGTTATGACTTTCTTCCGGTTTACCTCTCTCCTGTAGATTGTCCTCATATCACCTCAGCTCATCTTCTGTTTTGCCCAGTTTGGTAAATCCTGTTAACAACGGGCCAGTATTTTTCTTATATACCAAACCACTTTTTATCTTCATTTCATCATGGACTATAACAGCAAATTTCTGATGCTCTTCCCTCTCTGAGATTCCATGGATGTGAGAAATATCACCAGAGTGTTTTTCTTGGATTAGTTGAGGTGCTTGGAACTCACAAACATACACCGCTCTATGCATGGTAGTGTTGACATCTGTAGAACTACCATCTGATATGAGACATTGTAGGTTGGAGTGATGGATCCCTTTAAATTTAATTTGTTGATCTTGGATCAGTTGAGGTGCTTGTAACTTCAAAGCATACACCCCTCTCAGGGACTTAATTTTGTAAATGAGCAGGCGAGTGAAAAAATGCTCTTCTGGATCTCTCAAGAATAGCAATAGACGAGTAATCAAAAAACTCATCTGGAGCAATCTAGACAAGTGTAATGAACCTCGGGGGGTCTATCCAAAGTAGCGGGTACACACTAACCAAAGGCTTAGGACGACGTAATATGAAAATGAAGTGATTTTAGTGGTATAAGCGTTTACTTTTGAGTTTGGAATTTACGCGAGACACTTGTTCAACCCAGGAGCAGTCAAGTCTAGGACACCCAAAGAAGGTTGAAAAGTAAGCTTACACAAAAATGTAAACAAAAGCTTGAAAGCTTCAAGTGAAATGGATGTGCTGAAATACAGCTCAAAAAGACATGAAAAGATTTTGTGTCTCACTCAGTTTTATAGGTAAAACAGTTCCAAACAACAAATTAAACAGCTCTCTAAAGGGTCTGAATGTCAATTGGAAACTTGTCAATATGTTTTTGACAGTACAAACATTGATAAAATCAGGCCTACACCTTCGGTAAAAATGATAAAGATGGGCCTATACTTTGGTAAAAATGATAAAACCAGGCCTACAGCTTTGGTAAAATAATAAAGCTGGGCCTATAGAGCAAAAATGATTAAGCTGGGCCTACATCTTTGGTAAAAATATTAAACAAATTGGAGGGAAAGGGTCGCTAAGCTTCACCATGCTTCATTTCACCACCCCCACCACAAGAAAGAGTTTTGTCCTCAAAACTTGGAACATACATACATAATGTAATAAGTTTCTTACTTCACATAATTTTACGCTACTTTTCATTATTTTACGCTACTCATTTTACACTATTATTATCATTTTTGCTCAGTTCAAGCAAGGAAACTATATTGAATTATTTCACTGTTCTTGTTTAGTGAGATTACTCTGTTCTTGTTTAGTGAGATTACTGTGGGTATCGTTTATTTCTGTGACTGACACTTGGTACTTTCTTCCATTTGTTTCCTCTACAATTTCCACGATTTTTCTATACACTGCCCCACCAGGGAGTCTACCAATATGATACATCAGTATGAATTCGCAATCGCCGGTATCCAAAGCTTGTATAACATCTTCCCGTGCCAATTTTACCTTCTCCCCTCCATCTGATAAAACTGACACCCCCATATCGCCAACTAAGCCTGCTGCTGTTTCTGGCCCTTTTGTGTTAGGTCCAAACAAGATCTCCATTTCTTTGTTTGTAATAAAAGTTTGTGTTTCTTTTTCAACTTGTTTAACTTTTTCTGATTTTGACATCTTCATAGGTGGCTCATCTCCCGCATCACTTAGTTTTCTCTTCAATGTAGGCCTACTAAGGTCAATTGGCATGTGACTTGTCCCTTTCCATTGAGGTTTGTGTCATAATAATTTAATTAACAATCTAACTATACATAATTAACATGATAAGAATAAGCGCTTGCTTACCTTTAATGTGCCTATTGACGCTATGTTTGAAAGTGCTTCCATCATACCACTTCTTGCTACCCCTTTTATTTTGTCATCTCTTTCAATAGAATTTATGTGTTTGTGATGTACATTTTGCACTTAATTTTAACAACATATGCTGTTCCATCAACCGTTTCAGTCTCATTCTCAAAGAGGTTTTCTACATTCCATTTGAGGAATGTATTTACAGGAATTTTTTTTTTTAGACGGGCGATGGCGCACAAAAGTGCGCACGCTTTAAAATTCAGTCCCTGTCCTCTATGTCTTGTAGTGTTGACCTGTCCAGAACTACCATGTGACAAAAGACATGGTACCATTGATATTGTAAGTCTTTAGTCTAAATAACAAACCATCCATTTTGAATATCACCACCTTGCAAGAGTGTTATGCACATTTTAGTTGTGATTTTACCCTTGTCTGATCAAATGAGATTTTGCGATCAGTTAACCATTTCTGTTTTCCTGCTTGACATGTTTGGGATTTTTGATGTAAACATATACTGTGATAGGTTGCATTGTCCATAACTATTACAGGGTTAGTACGGATCCTTGAAAGTGCTTAAAAGTCCTTGAATTTTATTTTGCAATTTCCAGGCCTTGAAAGTCATTGAAAAACTGACATTATCAAAAAAGTCCTTGAAAGTCCTGGAATTTTTGAATGTCAGAAATGTTAAAAATTAATGTCTAAAGAATTTACCATGCAATTATTTTTATCTGAAAATTTGCGAAAATAAATTTATTTTATTTGTTGACACTTATGCCGCCGTTGGAAAAGTCCTTGAAAGTCCTTTTAATTTTTTAAGTGAAAAAGTGTACTAACCCTGAATTATTGAATCTAGAGGTGTATTAGGAAGCAACTGTTCATCAAACAGATTGCATAGTTTTATTTAGTACATCTCATGAGTTTTGATGTTGAAACAAAATTTTGAAATCTGTGACCACTGGTACCTCCCCTTAAACGCTGCGCTACATTATGAACGAATCAAGTCTTCATTTAGAACTGGGCAGTGATTTCTGTTATGTTCATGACAGTATGTTTAATGTTCACTTCAGTAGGCAATGAATTTTCCAGTTGTTCAATGTTCGACCCGATGATATCTGGTCACGTTTCCGAGATGACACTAAGTGGGCAGATCTTGTTTTGGATTTCGCCATCGCTTGTCTCAAGGATGAATTCTGTGCCTTCCTGGGTGACTTCTCCAAATGCAATAATTTTTGCTTCCATTTCCTCCTCTTTGGTCTGTTGACTAAAAGATAAACATAACAGATACTTTATTTCAAACTATTTGATTCTAACCCGGGGGATTTAGTACAAAAGTGATTACGGGGATGTGCTGCAAACTTGGGTAGCAAAATCAGGCTGTCTGGTATTTCAATGGGTCCTTTTTCTTTGCAAAATGTGGTATTTTGATATGTCTGTTTTCCAAAATTTTCTAAAATTTGCACCAAAATGGCGCAAATTTTGGATTTTTTTTCTAGATTTCAAACAAAAATCAGAAAATTTTCACCAAATTAGTGTTAATTTTCGGGGGAAATTTCATTTTTTGACTCGACTCAAAATTTTGGGAATTTGGTATATGGATGGGTCCCTCTTTCTTAAATACTGGTATACATGGGTGGTACTTCAAATTTCCCAGTGGCACACCCCTACTAAAACCAAAATTGAGTACCCCCCAGGGATTCTAATTTCTAAGGGATACTCGCAGATCCTGCATGAAGAGGGTTGAGTGAGAATTTTAGATATTTCTTCCATCAAAGCAGAAACCATCAATTTTTGACTTGTATATCTGAGGACGAAAGGATGTTAGTGTTACATAAATTTTGGCTAATTGGTAATTACCTGATGTACATGATTGAGCTCGTTTTCTTTTGCCTTTGGTGGTGGTGGCTTAACTTGTGCCAAATGTTGGTGAAATTGTGCTGCTGTTGGCAAGAAAGGAAAGAAAAAGGATTAGATGTTTGATGTGCATTTGTACGTTTTTGTTTAATATTGCAAATTGGGGCTAATAAGGGGCTAAAAATCAATGTACCAAATTGTGTGAATAGTTTTTTGATATATTCAAAATTATCTAACTACTGATGGACACTCCTTCATATGTTTTGTTCATTGTTCAATGAGAGTCTTTGTTTTTAAGTTAATGATTATATTCGATTCCTTATTAAAAGCTGAAAAATCATCACTCTTCGACGTTCTGTTCTTGAGTTGATTTAAAGTTGATTTAAAGATTGACATTCAACTATCAAAATTCCCTTAAACCACGCTTTTGTGCGGCAAGTTATAGGAAAATTTGAGTTTAGTCATTAGGCTGAAAACCCTTATGGGGAAATTCATCAATTGTAACTCAAAATACGAATAGGTCTATGCGTCGTCATGCATGTATAGTATCATATTTGAAGTGCTATCTACTGAAGATATCGTGATTTTTGATAATCTATCATAATGCTGTATGCACAACAGCACCTGAGATCATCTTAAAATACGTTTGGCAAGTATTATCTATGGTAGATAGCTTTCTGATCTAAATATTACACTTATCGTGTTCCGAAAGCCTACTTGTCTTTCGGTGAATGTATTTTTAAATCTAGAAAATGAACATTTTGCAGTGATATTTTGCATATAAGAATTAAAGATAAGATAAGGGTTTCATTTTTCATTTGGGTTGTAATTCAAACCTAGTGTTAGAATTTGAGATTAGGGTTACAGAACAGCATTAGGGTTACAAATCAAGGTTAGGATTCAATGTTTAACAGGATGACTAAAATATGAAGTGCACAGAACTTAACTTTTAATGCAAAGACGGTAGTAGGCCCATGTTGACATGAAAAACAGTCTCGACAGAAACCATAATCGACATACAAACAAATATGAAAAAAACATTTTCTCAAAACAACATTTTAAAAGTATCAGAATTAATTATATCATAGACAGCAATATAACAAGCTTATTTATCGATTTATGAATCAAAAAGGGCAACATTCACTCTTTCTAGAGGCCTATGTTGCGGGTTGCACATTTTAGTGGTGTACTAATTATAGTATAGCGACCCTTTGAAGAATATAGTATGGTTGCAAAATCTATGCATTAAATCAAGTTTTGTATTTTGAAATTCCAAAAGTTTCCTTGAATGTAAACAGTAAGTCAATTAGACTGTTAAGGAGGTTTAGTGCAGGTGTTTGTGATTTAAAGCTATCCGAGAGAGCAGCCATCAGATTCACATAATCAACTTTCACTTCTGCGTATAATGCTGGATCTTTGGCCCGTATCCATAATTGGCTGTACCCATATGCCATGTGCCTTGTCTCGTTTTCCATTGTTTGTAACAACATACTGTCATAACTATTGACAGCGCTAACCGGCTGTAAATTAGGACTCTCATATAAAACTTGTATACTGATCATCAGTCATGTGTGAATTAACTTTCTTTGCCAGACAAACTTTGGAATTCCTCTGCTCGTAATGTCTGGCTCATCTTTGGCAAATCTTGTATAGGAGTTTTACTTATGCCAGGACCGTGTCCTTTTCTTGAAGTTGAGGGCTCATTCATTCTCTAGTACTTTTGGTAGATGATTTACTTGATGTTTTTGAAAACATTTTATTGTTTTTATTTTCTGAGTTTGACTGCAACTGCACCTGATGTATTTTACAAGCTTGAGTAATTGTTGCTATATTAGATTGGAGTGCATCCATTTCCGTGGCCACTGAGTAATTTATGAATATGACAGAGAACATAACAGAATGTGCATGATTGAATATTTTCATTTGCAAGTAAATTAAAAAATTAAGCCAAATTAATTTAAACTAAAATTAAATAAACTAAACTAGTAATGACACATTTGATATAGCTTTTACGTACCTTCATTAAGTTTAGCAGGGTCACATGGAAGCATCTGCATGGCACATGGTTAGACCATTGTTGCCCATACAAAGATGTTTGGGTGAAATTCTCTGCCACATCTCATAAAGCACCTACAAGCAATTAGGATACACTCCAGTTGCTGTTTCAGATGTTTACCGCATTGAACAACCTTACATTGTTTATTAGGTTCGTGATTCTCAGATCTCTGAGTCCTAAGTGCTGCTGGCTTAGTAGCATAGCATGGGATAGATAACAGTGAAACAGTAAGAGTGCTGTAACTTTTCCCCCACTTTTGATGTTGTGTTACTGAAACAAGCAATGTGTCAGGGTCATAAACTGGATGAATATTTCTGTGCAATACTATGAGGTTTTTTTGTGTTGTTAAAATTCAAAGAATCTTAAGTACCGTTTTGCATCCATGTCGTCATTTAAACTGGTGACTGGTGTCCAAGGATATGAATCATGTTCAATCCAGGTCTTTGCATAATTTCCAGCAATCGCCATCAGCATGAAAGGGTCTACTTACCTTTGTATATTCGCTTAATTTGTAAAAAGCTCTTCATCGTTGTTGATTCGATCTCGGATAGCTTTGAAATTCTCCCTGTCCATTTGGCAGCTGTCTTTATGTATCGTTTTTGACAGCTGCTGCTAATGGGTCCCGTAGTCGAAATGTTTGATAATTTGCAAACAAGTATTTCCTTTGATTTTCGTCCCAAATTTGTACAAACCGAAAAGTTATTTAAATATTGTTCAATTGACTTATTGATAGACTCTTCACATTCTTCCATGATGGTGGAATTGTAAATGAAGTGAGAGAATTTGAGTCCATTTTCTTAACGTGACAATCAGCTGGTTCTGTGTTGTGTGTGTACGTGATGTTATGATACGGGCTTGCTTTAGGTATACATATTAACTGATCTCGCCCAACACTACTATCTGTAGAATTACGTCACAAGCTCCCGTATTTGCAGTACTTTCAAGATGCAATGCGAAACTGGTCTATTGCTTTTGCCTTCAGCCTTCATGGCCTGAGTTTGCTGATAGATCCTTTCTCCGACATTCTCTTGAAGTAATGTCCTTTCACTATCACTGAAATGCTGACCATAAGTGAAGTGTTTTCTGAAGTTATATTTCCTCAAACTTCCAGTCCATTTTGCAAGACACTATCCATTTCATGCATGTCTCATGATCGCGGATGGAAAAACCTGTGAGTAACCATCAATGGCTTTGCAATTTGGTGGGATATAGGCAGGTCTCAGCCTTTCTATCACTTTGACAAATTTGTGATGAGATACTACATTGAAAGGAATGTTGCAGGCAAAGAAAGCTCTGGCAATTTGCTCATCAAGCTGTGATTTCATCTTGTTGTTGTTTTTAGAGTAAAATTTTCTATTGTTTTTTGTTTTCAGTTTGGCTTTTTAAAGTCCTGGATGGGTTGGGCATCCATAGTGCATGATGACGGTGCATGAGAAGTAGTGGCAATTGACATGTCGGCTCTGTTGCTTGTTACAAGGATATTGGCTACTTGTACATTGTCTTTAAGAGATGGGCACTCCGACCTGTGAAATACAGGCCTTTACCGTTACATTGTCTTTATCCTGGCTTGCTATTTTTGGACATTTTTGGCACAGAGTTTAGCATCACAGTCTATGGACTTTTCATTTGTGTTTCCCTCTTTGTCTGTTACATTGTACATATTCCACATATCTTTCCTCCCTTAGTGGAATTCATCACCTATTATTAATTAAAAGTTATTTTTCACTGCTCCCTCCTCAGTTTTGGTTCTCGAAATGAGTGATGTGAAAACCTAAAAAAATAATAATTTTATCAAAAGTATGCAGGAATCACACAATTTCACTTGGTAATATCTTCAAAAATATATGGTAATCTCACAATATTAAATCACCTTCGCTAAAAATCTTGGTTGTTCACGAAAGCAAAAACAACACGGGTCAAAGGTCGACGATCGCAAACCCTCAGTGTTTCCTGGCGATTTCCAAAGTAATTATTTACATATATACAGGATTGTGATACATTTTGAATACAAAATAACATTAGTAAAATGATTGAAATGTTGAGTACATTGACTTTTGACACCAATTTAAACTTTCTTCCAAGATATTTCATAGAAAACATTTATCATTTATAGTATAAAACACTGTGTGAGACTGTGACCTTTCAGTGACCTGAAACTCACGCTTTGTCATTGGACAAAAGTTGAACACAAACAATCAGTGGGCGTCACACGTGACTGCACAACGAGTTACTCAGGTCATGCTGGCAATTCCTGCAATGAATTTAGAAAAATTTCAAGCAATTTGCTGTATTAACTCCATTGCCTTGGTGCAGATCTGGATCTCACCATGTTCCCCAATTGAACAATCCAAATCCATCTTCAGGCAAAGTGGGAAGTGACTCCCGGGGCGATGTGTTACCTGTGACGCTTCGGTCATAGTGGATTTGTCTGCCGTAGTTTTACGGACAGACACTGGCACTGCTGGACTTGGGGACTTTATGTCGGACGCTGGTGTCAGGTGCAGGTTGATGGAAACAGGTGCATCATCTTGTGGCATGGTGGCAGTGCTAGCAGGTACCATAGTCTTTGAATACTTCCTTGCCGGTGGCTGGTCGTGACTTGGTCTGGTTAAGTAGCATTTCTGCCTGAACGCACTCAGACTGCTACTCTGTCTTTCTAAATTTAACGGGTGCTGATGCTTCTCAGGCTTAGTCTTAGGTGAATGGGTTGACTTGGTTGGTGATCTAATGTAAGCAGATGTTATAGGCGAAGATCGCTTGGGCCTCTGCCTGTCTAGGACAGAGGTCCTAGGTACGGCCTTTGGTTCCATGTGGCCTTGAGCATTATGGACATGATAATAATGCTTCTTAAGATAAATTGTTTGTGGCATTTGAACTTGCAGAGACTGCATTTAAAGTCCTCTCTTGGAGTCTGATCTGATGTCTTATGCTCTTCTCTAAGATGCCTCCTCAGTTGATTGATCCCTCTGCAAAGTTTACCACAGAGTGGACATTTGTCCATATTGGACTGACTGTTGTCTTTCTTGAAGGGATTCATGGTTTCTAAAAAAAAGAGAAAGAGAACAGGGTTTTGAGGAATGGTTCAGATAATATTCAGTACATTTTAGTTTGGTATGCCATACCATTGTGGTCTTTGGATTTTCCGTCCTGATTTAGTTTGTTGGGGAGCAGTTGGTAAGGATGAGGGTTCATATAATTTAACATCACTTGAGAATTCAAAGTATTCTTTAATTTATCTATATGTACAACTAGTGACTTTTTCCTCAGTCCATCTTGAACTGATTCTATCCTGTACAAGATATCAGAAATCCCCCTATCAACCCTATATGGTCCATACCATTGATTCTGCAATTTCGGTGAAAGTCCAAACTTTCGAACGAGGCAATAATACCAAACTAACTCGCCTGGGTGATATGTACAGGTGTTAGGATTGGACTTGTAATCATATACCCGTTTTTGACGTTCACTGGCAATCTCCATATTTTCCCTTACTCTTGAATGTACTTTATTCACTTAACTGTTCTTGTACATATTCATTCAAATTTCGAGGGGGATTGTGATGTGGAGGTTGTCAATAGAAAAGGTCAATAGGGAGCCTAATTTGGCGACCAAACATCAGTTCATATGGCGAGAAATGTGTACTTTCTTGAACCACAGATCAATATGCCATCATGACATACTGTCATGATGGTATACGCTTATCTCCAGATTGCACTTGTGATAAAATGCTCTTAAATGGAAATTACTAGCATTGGTTTTTAAAATAAATTTGTAATTAGCTGAAGGATAGGCAAGTATAGGGGCTGAGATTAGTGCTTGTATTAGTTCTTGGAAGGCTTGTTCAGCTTTTTCATTCCAATAATAATAATAATAATAATAATGATTTTGATAATGATGGTAATAATGATAATAATAATAATAATTGTTGAGTAATCCTTGAAATGTGGCAGGAGCCGAAGCTAATCCAGATGGCACTTTCAAAATTGGTAATGGCCTCCTGAAGAGCAAGAAAAAGCATTCTTGTGCTTATGGTCAGGGTCCTTGGTTACCTGATTGTAAAACCAAAGTAATGAACCACCCCATGCAAATGATCTATAGAATCGTTAATTCAATAGGATAAGAATTAGTGTGACTAGCAGGATGCCCGAGCTATGCGCGGGCCCCCGTTAGATGGAAAATATGTGCAATGGAAAATGCAAATTCCCAATGAAAAGCAATCTTTAAAACTCTGCTAGCCAATAGTCTTCTTTTTATATTAAATTTACAACAAATCATAAAATGTAGACAACAAAGCTTTTTTTGAAAATCCAAATGGAAATGATTAATGGACCATGAATATGAAAAATGTGTGATTCTCCTGCCTAATTTGCACAGCGTAGAATCCTTAGAGACTTTAATAACAGTACTCTAAATTTTAGCTGACTTTGACATGATGAAATTGTTTGAAGATTAATATAATTGAAAGTATAAAATGTGAATTTCTATCTGTGAAATCATAACTGCATTTTTATGAGTTTAATAAAGTACTTTCTTGCTTTCAATCTTGTAGATCAACTACAAAAAATCTTAATAAATCACCCAAGTAAGAAACAAATGGAATTCACACCCGAGAGATAATTTACGTCGGCTCTCTTTTGCCTTTCTATTCATCATTTCAAATTACATATTATTTAATCTTTACGTCGACTCTCTTTTGCCTTTCTATTCATCATTTCAAAATACATATTAAGTGTTGGTGTCTCGCCTTTCTATTCATCATTTCAAAATACATATTAAGTGTTGGTGTCTCGGTAGCTGGCGTTGGCTTTGGTACTGTCTGCTTAGGCATGGTGGGTATAATCTTCGTTATGCGAGCCACTTTGGCTGATGCGGGTGTCAGTTGGTCAATTTCTTGCGATGACTCGTCACTTGATGTCTAGTCTAATGAGGAACAGCTCCCGAAAATAGATATGGCATCCTGTCCATAATGCACAGCACTCTTCCTCGATGAGCCTTCAGCCAACCCCTTGCATGACTTGGCAACTGTCTTCACACTCACGCCTTTGGTCTTTGGGAAATCTCTCTTTAGGGTGTAATGACATTTCTTGCAATGGGCGTTTATGGCAGGCTTTCCCAGGAGCACCACAGGGCATCCATCAACCCCACAGGTTTGGGGTTCCTTTGACTTGGTAACCTGGGTGTATGTGGGGCTTAATGATAGATGGTGGCTTGGTGGTGGGGCTGGCCTTAGTTGTGCTGGTGCTGGTTGTCTCCTCTATAGGCTTAGCTTGGGTAGAGGTAGATGGGGTTGGTTTTGGTTGTGTGTTTGGCTTCTCAGTGGTGTCGGGGGCTATCAGAGGTTTTGGCACGGAGAATGGGGTCTGAGTTGGGCCTGAATGCCTGTTCATATGGTCTTGCATTCTTCCCTTGTGATTGGTTTGAAAACTGCAGAAACAGCATTGGTAGTTTGCCTGCAAGATACAAATGTATGAGAATAAATGTATGGGCTGGTTGGTTAATAAGTTAGTAGGGTATACCATACTACAAGGTGGGTTTGCTGGTCCGTCGACCACCTGCTGGTGTGGGTCGGTCTGGACTCAGGGTCAAGTTTCAGGTCCTCATGGTGGTTTAGAAATATTTCCTTTTGGGCAGACTGATGATGTTCTTGGTTGGAAGTATAGGGTCTGAAAGTTATCTGAATGTACTCTGATGTAAACTCTTTTGTGAAGAGTCTTGGGGTCCTTTATTTTGTACAGAAGATCCGAGATCTTGTCAGTCACATTATGAGGAAACTGATCATGTATGATAGCACTGTAAGAAATTCCCTGCAGAAAGTCTTGTAATTTTATATAGGCTATTATAAAAAGCCTATAGTCAAGAAACAATCCCATTAATAACGGCCAAAATTTGTTATCAAAATTTAGATGTTTAAGACCCTTGATATTGCAAGAATGACCGAGCAAAATAAAATATAAAACTTGGGCCCTGTTACTAAACGGATTCTGACTCTTCACCTAAACTTAAATATTGAAGTTAAAGGTTCATGTTCGACAACTCGTGGCATCCCTAGATCATCATGTAGATAGATTTTCATACGTCAAAGGTGCTTAATTGAAAATAAATATCAACGAAAAAAGTTTAACTCTTAAATGCTAAAAGGTCCTAAAATGCATCGATGGAACGATTACCTTGATAGCTGCCTTTTAGGTAATGTTTAGGAAATTACCAAATTAAAGGCCTAACTGATAACTAGCAAAATGTTATTTGATAACTATCATTGCTTTGCATGGCAAACTCCACAGTTTTTTTTTTTAGAATGACACATGAATGGAGATGGATTATCTTCAAATAATTAAGCCTTTACAATCCAATTTTACCTATGGCAGCTATTATCTGCATAGTTAATAAACTTGCAATATTAATGACGAGCAACATTTACTTCTATCCTAAAATGACGGAAATCCCTAGTGATTATCTCAGACCCACGAATTGTCAAACACTATAAGTAAATCAGTCGGGACACAGTATGGCCTAGAATGAAACTTCAAAGAGAAATAGCGAGATTTCGAGTCTATGGCTAAAATATATTATCTTCTTTCCTTTCCACATTTCTTGACAATTAATGTTTCACCAATGGCTTCTAATAAAAATCTCATTTGCACGGCTCTAAAAATCACATTTAAAATGAAGAGGAATTACCTCAAAGCCACCTACTATAATGGCCCTTACAAATATAGGATCACATCTAAAAAGAATGGTTTAGATAACCACATGAATAAAAAGAATGTCTCATTTAATCTATTTCCTTCATCCTATCATCTTATCAAAGTTTAAATTCAACGTTTCTTGAAAAGGGGTTACATTAGAAAAACCTATGCTTTAAAACATAGCATTATTTATTTAATGGGTTACGTGCCTTTGTAAATGCGTGACGTATTTGAGTGTCTTTTAGAGTTTATAAATAGCACTTAAACGCAGCTTTACTTTGGGATGACATCCTGCCGGTTTCCCGATTATGAATGTCGACGACCCTTAAGGGGTCAAAAGTCGGACGTCTGGAACGATGTTCGAATTATAAAAATGATCGGCTCAGAGTTCGTTATAAATCCAAACCAACAACACTCAAAATAGAACAGCATTTTTGAAGGATTAACCCTGAGTGAATTTGCATGTGTGGTAGAAGGATTTTGAGGGAGAATGTCGACACTTACAATCTTGTGATAGAAATTCAGCAGAAGCTGAAACATGAAAGCTTATGACAATTTCCGAAACAGTGCAAGGAGAAAGTTCATAAATTCAAATCTTGAACCCCTTTGAATCATCTTAAAAAGTGAGAAATTTATGGTCAACAGCATCTAAAAGCCTTGACTGTTGTGAATCGAAAATATCTCATGGATTTTTACATAAAAGTGAACTTTTTCTGGACAAAACAGATGGCAGGAAAAAAGGCCACGGGATTCATCTGGTTGTTCAAGGAACAAACCAGATGCGGGTTGGACAGGACGAATGTGGAGGGTTAGATGTCCGCTTTGCACGCACGGTCGAACATCCGTGAGAAATTCTCGAAAGAGCCTACGTGAGAAAATTCTCGAAAGGGACGAATGGGGATGGCGGAAATTGGAGGTAAGTTTAACAATAGTATAAAACACCACATTCCATCTGTTCTGTCCTGAAGAGAAAATCTGACAAGATTGCAAGTCCTGTCGACATCTGTCCTTACTCTACGCATTGTGGCAACTTTGAAAGTGCCACAATTAAAAGCATAACAAAATAACAGAAAATCATCTTAAATGTCATCGTTTGAGGAAAAATAACGATGACATTTCACACTTCAACTCCTTATAACTACTTCATACCTGTATTTGTATCCACAAATTAAGCAAAATAAATGCAAAAATCCTTTCTCAAAACTCGGACAATATTTCTGCTTGACTGGTTTCTTCAGCGTTTACCACAAAAGTGCCCCTCTCTACTTTAATTCACCCCCTTTCCCATTGGTCCAAAGTTTTCCCTTGATGAAAAGTTCCCGGATTATGTTACAAAATTAGACCTTATGATTGGCTGTCGGCGTCGACGCTTTGATCGACCGGTACCGGAAGTGTTACAGAATTACCCCTTTTGATTGGTTGAAGGGTCGGGGACAACAAATGATTAATTAATTATTCATGTATTTGTTTGTTTACACCAAGAAATTCTTTTTAGAAAATGTAAACATGAAACCTTTGACTGATGTAACGAAAGAAAAAGAGTTTTAATATGATAAAGACTTGGAATAAAAAAAATAGTGATTTATCGTGGAACATTGGAACTCATTCGCGCTAGGAAAGCTATGATAAAAGGGCCTTTTCCTGATATTCGCGACCCGGGAAGTGAGCGAATCTCTCACTTCCCGGGACACAAACACCGACCATGAATTTACGGAAATGATTAAAATACCAAATATTAAATGAAACTCCCCCTAAATTCTCCCAATGTGAAGATTAAATTCCTAAACGAGATTTATGAATGCAAAAGACATTTATTTTTATTTGTCCCTCAGTTTAATCCCAAAAAGAAAAGACCGAAATATCTCGCAGGGAAGTCGGCCCTAAGCGCTGACACAAAAACACGGCGGCATCCAGTGCAAACACATGAGTTCGAATATCCCGTTGAAAATGTATATTTGTGGGTGAAAGGGACATCTATAAAATTTGGTGAGTGCATCTATACAAAATTAGGACTTTTCTAATCTTGTCCTAGATCCAACTTTCCTAAAACCTAGCAAATTAACCTGAAATCAAAGTCATTGAATCGCCTAAATAAACAAGGTTTTTCAAATTTGGCACCGTACCCTATGCCGTCTATGCAACTTCCTTGCACTAATATTAAAACAGTTCTACATTCTCACCTTACTTGATAGTTTCACAAATTACAAGAAAATCTCAGAGCACTTTAAATTCTCTTCAACTAATCACTTCTAGACCCAAAACAGAAGTGTCAAAATTCCTCCAAAATTTACCAAATTCTGTTTTTGATAACCAATCAAAATCCCAGAACTTATCACATGGGTAAAAATGACCAATGGACTGGCTGGGGTCCACAGCCCACTTTGGAAGGAGTTCCAGCCAAAAACTTCTGACCAATGGGAGGGCTGGAAACTCAGACCTAGTCTTAGTGCCAAAAAAAAAATCCACAATATCATTCCCCAATTTGGTTTATTAATCCCTTTTAAGTTTTACCTTAAAACAGTATGAAAATATATCCAAAATGTATTTATGTCCAAAAATGTCCCAATTTTATAGGCAAAGCGAGTAAGTTTTGGTAGAAAAGACCAAATTTCTTTCTTTAATTGAATGTAGGCTTATTCACCAGCCGTTTAAAAATATAAAAAAATTTCCTCAGGGCAACTTTATTACACTGTGTGGTTTCATGATGGGTGGGGGTTGGCTGTTGGGACTGGCGTTGATGGTCTTTTCTGCTGGTTTTCTGACAGGTGGATGTGGCATTTTGTTGATTTACCTTGGGTTGTGTCTTCTCTGTGGTGGTTACTTGTGCAGTGGTAGGTTTTACTCTTTGTGGGGTGAGTGGAGTTGGGCTTGAGTGTCTCTGCATGTGATCTTGCATGCGAGCTTTATGGCTGATGCGGTATAACTTATTTATATCATATTTTATTCATTCACTCTTCCTTTTATTTTCCTTACTCTGGTTGATCACAACCCTTCCCCCTTCAATCCTAATTGTTATTATTACTGCCCCCTCTTCTTCCTTGTCTGTTTGTACCGCTTCTTCTACCTTATCCGTCTGCACTTCTTTGTTCACCATTTCTGGTTTTCTTTATGGTAGTAAGTTCATGCACTTGATTTTGTAAAGTCTATACACACGACCGTTCTTCCCTATGTCTTATTTCCATTCAAACCATAAGTAACACAGCAAAAACATGTCATGATAAAATCATAGAGCTATAATTAATACCTCCATGATGAAATAAATAAATAATTAATTTAAATTAGCTTTTATAAATGGTATAATTTATAATAATAATATAATTTTACTTGTCTTCATGTGAGTTTTTCATGTTGTTTCGTTATTGAACAAATGTAGGCCCTACTTATACATTTATATATCTTCATCTATCTTATTTATTTATTTATTTATTTATTTATTTATTTATTTATTTATTTAATGATATGTTTTTCTTGTGTTACTTGTATTTTGAATGGAAATAGACACAGGGAAGAACGGTCGTGCGTATAGACTTTACAAATTAACGACGGTCGTGCGTATAGCCATAGCCAAGTTTTGGTGCATCTGGAGTTGGTTTGGTTACTGCCTGCTTGGGTACAACTTTGGTTATGCTGGCCACTTTGGTTGGTGCTGGTCTAGGGTGGTCAATCTCTTGTGAGGACTCGTCGCTGGATGTTTCGTCTAAGGAGGAGCAGCTTCCGAAAATTAATGAGACATCTTGACCATAGTGCTCGGCACTTTTCCTTTACGATCCTTCAACCAGTTCTTTACATGACTATGTAACAGTGTTTACGCTCACCCCCTTAGTTTTTGAAAAGTCTCTCTTGAGTAAATTGTGGCATTTTCTGCGATGAGCGTTGATTGCTGGTTTCCCCAGAAGTACTATCGGGCATCCATCAACCCCACAGATTTGGGGTTCCTTTGACTTAACTGGGTGCATGTGGGGCTTAATTATAGGTGGTGGCTTGGTGGTGGGGCTGGCCTTGGTTGTGCTGATGCTGGTTGTCTCCTCTATAGGCTTAGCTTGGGTAGAGGTAGATGGAGTTGGTTTTGGTTGTGTGTTTGGCTTCTCAGTAGTATCGGGGGCCATCAGAGGCTTTGGGGGAGAATGGGGTCTGAGTTGGGCCTGAATGCCTGTTCATATGGTCTTGCATTCTTCCTTTGTGATTGGTTTGAAATCTGCAGAAGCAGCATTGGTAGTTTGCCTGCAAGATACAAATGTATGAAAATAAATGTATGGGCTGTTTGGTTAATAAGTTAGAGGGGTTTACCATACCACAAGGTGGGTTTGCTGGTCCGTCCATACCGGCTGGTATGGATCTGTCTGGACTCGGGTTCCTCGTGGTGGTTTAATGTTTCCTGATGGGGTTCTTGGTTGGAAGTATAGGGTCTAAGTTTATCAAAATGTACTATGATTTGGTCTTGCTTTTGTGAAGAGCCTTGGGGTCCTTTATTTTGAACAGAAGATCCGAGATCTTGCCAGTCACATGATGAGGAAACTGATCACGTATGGTAGCACTGTAAGAAATCCGCTTTAGAAAGTCTTATAATTTTATATATTATAAAAAGCATATAATCAAATTACAATCCCATTAATAATGACCAAAATTTGTTATCGAAATTTAGATGTTTAAGACCCTTGATATGCAGAGTGACAGTTGATTGGAGATTTTTAATTAAAGTATCTAACAGTGGACTATTCACTTACCATCATCTTGTGGTTTGTTTTTGAAGGTGCCCAAGCCTCTGAACTAAAGTCTGGCGCTCATAAACGCATTTGTTTGACATCTTAAAAAGTCCATTGTTTCCAGTTGGTGAGATGGAGCCCTTTTAGTGGGCTTAACGAAAGGTTTGATATCTATTCACGGTTTACTAAAGTTCTCACCTTACATAGCCTTCCAAAGTTCACACCAAATAAGACTTTTCACAGGATATTGTACCTTACAAACTTTCTTCAAATACTGATATTTCAAAATCAGTGGTGTAAAAG
>JXSR01S013112.1:25200-35291 GCA_000969725.1 Ophiothrix spiculata
TGTTTAAAAAGGAATACCATACCACATGGGTTTTCGAACATTCCTGCCAGATTGAGTTACTACAGGTATACATGAGCTAGTGTCTCTTTCAATTTGTTTGGTATTTATCTCTGTCTCTGCCTGAAGATATAACTTCAGTTTATCAGTGTGTACCACTGTTACTCTGTTATTATTCATTTGTATTTGATACAATATATCAGAGATAACCCTCAAAACTTTATATGGACCATGCCAAGATTGGGACAATTTTGGGCAAATACCAGGTTTACGAGCTTCGTTAAAGGACCACACAAGATCTTCTTTCTTGAATTTATATTTCAAGGGATCTGATTTAATATCATACAATTTCTTGTGTTTCTCGCTGCTGATATTCATTTTTGCACGTGCATGATCATGTACAGATACTAGTTTCTGTTGTAATTCCTCAACATATTGAATTGTTGACGTATATATGTATTGGAGGGTGGTTGACCATACAAAATTTCAATTGGCAATTTAGCCGTTCTGCCATACATGAGCTCAAAAGGTGTATGACCAGTGCTCTCTTGAATGGAGGAATTGTATGCAAGTATAACTAATGGGAGATGTTCATCCCAGTCATTCTCATGTTTGTGTACATAGGGCCTAAGCATTCCTGTTACAGTTCTCATGAATCTTTCTACTAAACCATCATTTTGTGGTGGATACCCATTAGTCCTGGTTTTATCAATTTCAAATATCTTAGCGAACTTCTTGAAAGAGAATACTTTCAAAATTTCGACCTTCATCAGAATGGAGTTGGAACGGAAGTCCCATACATAAGTTACAAGAGCATCTGCTACAGTTTTTGCTTCTTGATATGGTAAGGGAATTGCAGTGACCCATTTTGTGAAATAGTCTACGACACACAAGATATGTTTATTGCCTTGTTTGGTTTCACAGAGTGGTCCCATAAAATCAATTGCTAATCTCTCCATGGGAGCACCTACCTTGTAGGTCTTCATTGGAGCTTTTTGAGAAGCTTTAAGGTTTCTGTTTCTTTAATTTGACATTCTGTACATTCTTTACACCATTTTGCTACTTGGGTGGCCATTCCCACTCAGAAATATCTTGACTTTTTGTAGCGTTTTGGTTCGTCCTAAATTTCCAGAAATCCTAGCATTGTGATAATGTCTCAGAGCCCACAGGTTTAAGGCTCTTTGGACTTTGAGATTGGGTGGATATGGGGTTTTATGATGGGTGGAGGTCGGCTGATGGGGCTGGCGTTGGTGGTCTTTTCTGCTGGTTTTCTCACAGGTGGATGTGGCGTCTTGTTGATTTACTTGGGTTGTGTCTTATCTGTGGTTGCAGTGGTAGGCTTTTCTCTTAGTAGGGCTAGTGGAGTTGGGCTGGAGTGTCTCTCATGTGATCTTGCATGCGACCTATATAGTTGGTGCGGGGTTTTATGATTGGTGGGGTCGGCTGATGGGCTGGCATTACTTGTGCAGTGATAGATTTTTCTCTTGGTGGGGCGAGTGGAGTTGGGCTGGAGTGTCTCTCATGTGATCTTGCATTCAAGCTTTATGGTTGGTGCGGTAGCTACAAAAGCAGCAATGAAAGTTGGCCTGCAAGATATAAATGGATAAGAATAAATGTATGGGCTGTTTGGTTAATAAGTTAGTGGGGTATACCATACCATAAAGTGGGTTTGCTGGTTCGTCCATATCTGCTGGTGTGAGTCGGCTTGGACTCAGCATCAAGTTTCGGGTCCTCAAATTGGTTTAATGTTTTTTTGATGGTGTTCTTGGTTGGAAGTATAGGGTCTTGTTGTCTAAGTTTTGTAGTAAGATGTCAATTGTCCAACCTGAAACAAAAGATGGCAGCAAAAACAATTTAAAATTTAAGTTTTAAAAGTTCACAAGATGATCCTCAATCAATGTACTGCAAATCATAGTCATTAATTACTCAGGAAATTGACATTTGTATGATACCAGACGTCGCAAAAATCGACAAACGTTCTGAAATTATCCGGGTAAATTATAAGAATCACATAAATTTCAAGACACCTAAGATATCGACATACAATTGAATTTTCTTGGACTTGAAATTGAAAATCTTAAAGAAATTCGTAGCTGAACAATACATCTCAAAAGACATGGAAGTCCGCACGGGAGTCCGCAGCTATTTGACACATCCTAATCAGCTCTCGTGTAGAAAGTTTCTGCTTTGAAAATATCACCAATGACAAAGTGCTAACTCAACCTTTGTTATCAGTTTATCAATCCAGTAATTCCATGAAAATCAAAGACAATTAATGTTATTCCATGAAAATCAAAACTGTTGCAATTAGCAATAATTGTAAATCCATATTTGGTAAATCCACCGGAAAAGTCATTGAAAAAATCACATTGATCCGACAATTGATGCACAAAATACAAAGCCTTTTGCCGAGATGTTCTTTGTAGTATGGTAAAAACAAATTAAATAGCTGTAAATTATAAATCCATGTTTAATTTTTCCAATCAATGAAAAGGTCCAAGGGCATCATATATAGTCAAGTTATTGTCAGCCCACAACAATATTCTTGAGTTTTCCAAGTAATATGATCCATTCCGTTGTCAAAATACACCATAATACACCATCAACTTATTGTCTTTGTAAATCTCTTCTAAATGTCCTCCATGCCCATGGTCAAAATCAATTATAAATCAAAACAAAATTCTGCTGCCCAAATCAACTTGCCCTTGGCCTTATATGTCTAGTTTATATCTCCATTATGTCCATGCTGACTGCTTTGCTACATCTGCCTGCTCACAGTGCAGTGAAAACTTGCACGTGGCAGACTATGGGATTCTTTGAAAGAATCACATCGTCCTTTCAAGATGTATGAAAACATTTTAGAAGAATTTCATCATGCTGCAAAAGTGCTTAGAAACCTGCCCGGGTTCAGTCCATCAGATGTTGCGTTTTGGTCTGACACTCGCTTTACTTTAAGACATAACTAACTTTTATTCAACTTCTCATCGTGAAATCTGATTGTAGACTGTGCGTGATTATAATGACGCAATTCAATATTAGAACACGTCAAATCGAACTCACTTAGACTGGAGAGGGCGTACTCACGGTTTCCTAATGGACTTAACATTAGGCCTACCATGACATCAGCTATTCGCTAAAAGTTCTCACCTTAAAAAGCCTTCCAAAGTTCACACCAATAAGACTTTTCACAGGATATTGGACCTTACAAACTTTCTTCAAATATCGATATTGCAAAATCAGTGGTGTAAAAGAAGACTTAAAGACTGCCTTTAATACAAAATGTAAAATGTATGATTTGGTTTTTTTTAATATGAAAGAGTTGTTTTAATAGTTTAACCTGGGATTGAGGATCAAATATATTTAATATGATTGCACCTTATAAATCTATCCTATCTTTATTATATGATTTTCATTTTGTAACAATTCTGATGTACTTTGCAAAAACTTGCTATATTTTGTTTATTATAATTTATGTCAAATTGATGAGCTTATTGATCCTAACCTGTTTCAAAATATGTGATGAACAACATTGGAAAATTGTGAGCAAAACAAATCTGAGCCTTTACAGACTCTTGAATGTGTATAAGTATGTGTGTGCTGTACTTCAAGTGCAGAGTCTTTCAAATCAAAAACCATCAATAAAAAACATAAACAGCAAAGCAAAGAAATCAATTATATTGCTCCAAAGTGATCTTGAAACTATATACTATTTAGTATGATAGTTTCAAGATCACTGAGAGGAAATACTTTTTTACTATTTTATGAAATTAAAAAGCAGTCAATATTTATTCTATATGCCGAATTTGTTTTGAGGGGGCAAAAGTAAAAACTATTGACTGACTGAAACAACAAGAATCAGTATATAATTATGTGTTATTGCTTGAGTATGTAACTGATCATGTATAGGCCTATAGTAATAGCCATGTAAAGGATGATTTTTAGAGTCATCTGAAGATTTTTTTGGAAGCAGTGCAATTAAGCAGGGGAATTGCCAAAAGTGAGAGGATGTGTATCTTTCACAAGTCAATCAATATTCTCTTTTTATTATTGTACCAGTAAGATAGTTTAAAACCATATTTAGGAAAGATTATGGTCAACAGACAGAATGTTGTTGTTTTTTCAGATAAAGGAAAATGAAAAATTATAGTATAGGGTAAATTATCAAAAGAAGTTTATTGTGGTCTTCTTTACAATGTAGAATAGATTCATCAGGTTTGTTTCAAATCATGAGATATTAATTTGACAAAACCAAGTTTGTACTTGGGATATCGATGCACTACAATGCATACTAGACTCTCTCACTCTCTGTGAAATGTTTAGTATACATTATAGTGGATCTATTTTCAGACAGATTTGATCTGACGGTCATTCTGACAAAGTTCCGATGATGTGAGACAAAATATTTATATTATGAGTACAAACTCGATATTGTCAAATTAATCTCTTATTTCAAGCTAAATAAATTTGAGAAAAATAAATAACATTTCCAAATATATATGTTTATTTTGTATGGCCTTAATTATCTACAGCTTGTCCCAATATTAATGCAACGAGCAAATAAAAAATATTTAAAAATAGTTGCCAAAAGATTAAATCATGGTAATACATGTTATTCAAAAGTAGAGTAATTACTCTACAACATGATTTTTGTCCCGTTTCATTTTACCACTCCAGTCCAAAGATATTGAGAATTTAAAAAGGCCCTTTAAATCAACTTTGGTCCGATTTGTAAGTTTAGACTTCCAGCTAAAGAAATGCAAACTTTAAGGTCCGTATGCACAAAGCAGGACTAACTTTAGTCCTGGACTAAGTGAAATTTGAAATTGGGGAAAATCACACATTTTGGGGGAAATCTAGTGAAAATTTTTGTTCTTGTTTAAAGATTTGGACTGAAAATTTTAATATTTGATAAATTTGGCTATTTTAGAACATTGCAATTATTTTTAGAACAAATAAATGGTTTAGTCCGGGACTAACTTAGTTAGTCCTGGACTAAACCAATTTTTGTTATTTTTGGAAAAAAATTCCAATGTTCCAAAACAAACAAATGGTCAAATTATAGTCATTTCAGCATAGATCCTAATGCAAGGACATAAATTATTACAGATTCCAAAAAATATGTTAAATTCAAGAAATAAAATTTCACTTAGTCCGGGACTTAAGTTAGTCCTGCTTTGTGCATACGGACCTAAATGAAGAGAATTCTTCAAGCAATTGGAGCAGAATCAATCCAAACCAATCTTACCTGATCTGTAGCTATTATTAAGTGATATTTAAGTTCAGTTTTAACTTAAATAGGTCAAAATGTTCAATTAAAGTATGGATCTTCCTGATACTCTCATATTCCTTGACTCTGTTACTTTTGGTGCAAAAATCGGGTAGTTTAGGATACAATTTCTACCAAAAGAGTCGTAAAAAAGGATTTTAATGAAAGATGTCAACCAATAATAAGTCTTTAACCAAAATCACAGAAGAAAACTGAAGACAAAGGAGTTTAAGACCTAATGATTCATCTGGCCCATCAAGGGGACACAACAGGTTGACTAAACCAGACGTAACAACTTGCTTAATATCAGCATATCATCATTAAAATTAGTCCTTATGTCATGAAATGGGTTCAAGGGATGCTTCTCCTAATCATGTGATGTTTTTATCAATTTCCATTCAATGTGTGCCCAATCATTGACGTCACCAGAAGTGAAACTTTACAGATTAACAAATCAGACCATCAAGATTTTTCTGGTCTTCACAAAATGTGCAATAACTTTTGATTCAGAGATCCAAATGAAACAAATCAAAAATCCTGTAAAAGCCAATGGTCTGCTCTATAATTTTATTGTAACTTTTGATCACCATTGGGCTCTGTTCTCTCAAAATAAAAGTTCAAAGTTTGTTGCGTTTTTTGTGGGACACCCTGTATATATTAGCAAAGTAAAATTTTTGTAGGGTTCCGCATTGGTATGGTATTGAAATATATCATGTGGCCAGTGTCATCCAGGCTCCAACCTAGACACTTCACTGACAATAATTTAAAATACCATATCTTTGTTTCACCCAATAACAAGTAATAATTGTGAATTATGATGTTAAAAATCTGTGCTGATGTTAAGGCTGGAGTAGACCCACCCCTGTATAAAAACAGTTTTGTACTCTTATACAGCTCCTAATCTAATTTTCTAATCCATAAAATATGCAATTCTAGAAGTGAATTTTCATGGTCAATATGATAATGATATCATGTCAGGTATAGTCCATCTAGATGGACCTCACAAGCGAGCGCCGCATTCGCGTTCGCTTGCGAGGTCCATCTGGATGGACTAGTCAGGTGCCAAATGTAGCATTTTTGCCACCAAAGTTAAAGTTTTTTACTTTGCCAAAATTGACCATTTTGGTTAAAAATTAACTATTAATGTCTACTTTTACATTAGTTATACATTTAAAGAAAAACAGTTTGCCTGTTTTGGGTCTACTCCAGCCTAAAGCAAAAATCTTGTAAATTTATGGGACACATATCTAATAAACATGTATTAATTTACTGTATAATTGAATGTACATTGTTTCTCATGAATAGTAAACTTCATTGAGCTGGATTTGCTATCTCACAAGATGATTGATGACACTCGCCCTGAAATTAAGTATTTCAGGGTGAGCATTGAGAAACAATATATATAATTGTACAGCAAATTATTTATGTAACATTGCAGATATACATATAAGTTAAATAATATACCGTATCCACTCGTCCAATTCAACTACTCATTTTCTGAATTTAGATCACGTTACGGTTGAGCGCCTTCATACTAGCGTGCCAAAAATTGTTAAAATAATTTAAATGAAGTGTTGGTCATAGAGCATGACTATTGGTTATACTTTTGGAAATGGGGATATTGTTCATTTTAAGGAGATTGTCAGATGGAAAACAGTTGAATTAGACGAGTGAATAGGGTATAACAGAATGAGATGCAAGTTTTAGAATAATCAAAACATAAGCATGATACACAGTTAACATCAGTTCATGTTGATTTTTCTGCCAACATTGTAGGGAAAATGTTGTTCATCAGTTTGTAATAAAAATAAATAGTTTTATATTATAATGTATTATGATGATTTTTTAAGTTGCAGCTTATATTGAAAAAGATACATGTCCTCTTTGGAAATCACCGCGACTGATTTTTAATTTATATAATATGCCATTATTATTATACAAAAACTTCATGTTGTGTTTGATTGGTATCAATGAAATATGATTTTGTATGTTAAAATTATGTTAAAAACAATAAAATGGAAAAAGGAATGGTGAACATTGTGTTTTGTTTTACTCTTTCAGATTTTGATCCATTAGGCCGTGATCACATGTTGTGTTTAATAGATTTCAATGAAATATGATTTTGTATGTTTAAAATATGTTAAAAACAATAAAATGGAAAAGGAATGGTGAACATTTTCTTTTGTTTTACTCTTTCAGATTTTGATCCATTATAGGCTGTGATCACATATAAGTATACGGTATTCACTATATGCCATTCAACAACTCACTGTATCTCTTTATACAGGCGCTTACCGTTGTTGATTCGTGATGAATCCACGGTTGATATTAAAATTAGCACATTATGCACGGCACGGCGTTTACTGAAGTGCGTATACGCAGTACACAAAAGTCGTCACACTGATCATCGTGCGTCGGGCACTATACGTGCAAAAGCCCGGTGCTTGGGGAAAATGATAAAGTCAAAGCAGCAAACATTCGCAAATTAGCACTTTGCTTCAGATATGCTAAATGTTTTTTGAAGATAAGTTAGGCCTATCTCTTAGTAACTTATACGTTTCCAGAAAGATTTTTGTTGTTGAAAGGTATTCAAACATGCCACAGAGTTGTTCATCGCTCGGGTGGCTAAAGCCCCCTTGCGCGATAAAAATACGCAGACGCATGGATGCATCGTTGTTGATTCGCGATGAACAACTCTGTGGTGTGTTTGAATTCCTAATTCAATGGCTATATTTTATACAGGCACGGCGAGCTATTGTTTTTTCCTCTCGAATAAGGTTCGCTCCCTCCCTTTTATGTGACCTGGTAACATCAAATTCATGCATTCAATTGAATCTATTATACCCAAAGTGTTCAACACCATGGTCATATAAGCCGCATCCTGGCTTGTTCTGCAGAATGGATGATATAACAAGCCCAGGATCTTTAGTTTTGCCAATCAGTCCATTCTATCAGTCCAAGCAGCTGCCCCCAACTTGGAACAGGCCGTGATGTTCTATGTGATCGCAGCCTTATAATTCATTAGAGTCATTTGAGCTCTGTCACACATTAACATAGCACATGTGCCTTACATACACTGTTGTTTTATACATTGTTGTTTGTTTTGTGATCGTTACGCATGTTTTATTCGTTATCGATACGTTCATGTTGGTTAGAAATACGTTCAATTCGCAAGGTGGCGTCCATTAAAATATGTAAAAATAGTGTATGTTAGGTGTTCGTTGACATAAATATGTTGATGTATGACAGAGCCCTACAATTAAAGCAATACTATTAGATTATAATGATAAATGTTTTAGAGTACAAACAGCTGTGCATGAAGGAATGTGACTATCTAAGAGCATTTTCAACATTATTTTGTCAAAAACTTGTTTTGCCACAGAAAAATGGATTAAGGCTGGGGTAGACCTTCAAATGGCATAAACCATTTTTGTACTCTAAACTTTCAAAGTAATTGCATAAACTATAAAAGTATATATTTCTAGAAGCAGATTTTTATACTGAACATGATGATATCAGTTTTTGACCAAATATGTAAATTTTAGCAAAAAATGCGCAAAAACGTTTTTTTGCCCCAACATTTTCTGGAAAGCTTGACTAAAATTTGCATTTGTGAAATGTTGAACTTTTTTGCTTTTTGGAATCTAGAAATAAATGTCTAGGAAGGGTTTTCTCAAATGTTTGATTTTTTTTAAATGCCAAAAATAGGTCAAAAAATGTTAAAAATCCCAAAATATGATAAAAATCAAGAATGATTTTTTTTTTTGTCATTTTTGACCTATTTTTGGCAATATTCCAAAAAGTAAGTCAAAATCAAAAATTTGAGAAATGTGTTCCTAGACATGTGTTTCTCGATTCTACATTTTTGTCCAAAACTGACCTAACCATCATCTTCTACATGAAAATCCACATCTGGAAATGTATACTTTTATCTGTTGCTGAGTTATAAAGCACACGCCTAAAATATTTCAGAAAATGAGGGGTTAACTGTGCCCTTAAAGGCTCCATAGGCTATTGTGTTGGAGTTACTGTCGGGGCATGACACATTCTCTCCCTTTTCTAAAAATTGCAAGCACATTTGAATGGTTTGTGTATTGTAACCATGGTAACATAGGTCTACCAGTCAAGTTTTCTTGTCATAAAAAACTACATTTTGATAGAAGTGACCTTGAGCATGAAAAGTGGGTGAACTCCTTTAATTCCTGAAAATGTTTACAAAAATAAATACCCGCGTAGTCACAATTAGTTTTGACTCTTGTGGCTTGTCATCACGTTCCTTTTTAGACAGGCAGCTACGTCTGCCTGTATAATATGATAGGTTTTAACTTGCTGTATACAGATTTTACATGCAATTTACTTTCAATTGGGTTTTTCTAAAAGTTTGTTTTATAATTATGAATAATAAGGTATGTATTACACTGTTGATGAAATCACAAATCATATTTTGAAATATGCGTGAATCCTAGCTTTAGACAAAGTGTTTAGGACATGGATTTTTGCATTAAATTGAATACGCCAGAATAAGAAATATGGAAATGTAGTATAAGACAGGACCGTAATGCTTCAATAACATTCAAATGTTCTGTGCACTGGGAAACAAATTTAGGGGTAAAGTAGTTCACAAGTTTAGGAAAAAGTATACTTTAGGTCCCATCAAAAACTATACCCTTACCCTAAACCGTAACCCTAAAATTCTGGATGGGACCTAAAGTACACTTGGTCACAAGTTTAAAATCAAAGTGGGTGTCGCCAAAAAATGAAGACCAAAAGGCAAGTAAAATTATGTTTTTACTCGCAAAGAATTTGGAACATAAAATTAGCGTTGAAA
>JXSR01S013112.1:35341-45406 GCA_000969725.1 Ophiothrix spiculata
AACCGTAACCCTAAAATTCTGGATGGGACCTAAAGTACACTTGGTCACAAGTTTAAAATCAAAGTGGGTGTCGCCAAAAAATGAAGACCAAAAGGGCAAGAAAATTATGTTTTTACTCACAAAGAATTTGGAACATAAAATTAGCGTTGAAAATAATTATGAATTATACTCAAAATAATAGATCAAACATTTTTTGAAGTTTTATAGCTAGAAACATCTGTCTTCAAATCAGGTCGTTAAGGCCGTATAAACAACAAAGTTGTTTCTCGCCCCCTCCCTCCTCACTTTTTGATGTCGCATCAATTTTTTTTTTTTTGCAAAAATGCTAAAAAGATGTTAAAAATTGAGCAAAATTATTCAAACATCAAGACCCCGCTTTCCTTTTTAAAAGGATTCTTTAAATTTTTAACATTGTGGGAAGGTAACTAATATTTGTTTCCGGGGTACTCCACCGAGTTCCGAAGCGTGACCCTATGTGAGACCAAAAATTGGCAAAAATGGGAGAAGTGATACCCTATCTGAGACCATAAATCTACCAAATCTGTTCGAATGGATACCCTATCCGAGACCACAAACCTATTCAAAATTAATACCCTTTCTGAGGCCATAACACAAATGTGACAAAATGATTAATGCAAGAAATCATTGTCGTAGGTAACATTTAATTGCACACCATTTGGACACTCTTAAGAAGTGTTTCTATGTATTTGAAGCACTTTTATAAGCAATTTAAGGCACCATTGTCATTAATTTAACCATTCTTTCTTAGTCACAGTTTGATACCCTCAGTCAGAGACTAAAAAGTCAAATTTGATACCCTATGTGAGAGACTTGCAGAGCATCATATATTGCATATCTCGAGACCTGTCCAAGCCTCACCTTTTTGGTAACGTGGGTGGTTACCCGGTCAGAATACACAGTTACCCCCTCCTCAATTTTTTTGCTCTTGTCTAAAGTTCAAAATCCCTCCCAATAAGCCAGTCCAATAAATATTGTACTTATGGGCATGGTCTATTGTTGTTTGCATGACATCATTAACATGATTGACCTCCATAAAACTTGTCAAATGATCTCAGTCATAGTATCCTTTATGTGATATGCATGTTATGCAAGTACTTGTATCATTGATTGATTGATTGATTGATTGATTGATCCAGAAGTACTTGATTGCCCGTCTAGTTCCTTTTAAAAGGAATTTTTATCATATCTGCTTCCACTGCTCAGAAATCAATTTATCGACATATTTTGTCGCATTGAAAATAGTACAATGTAGCAAAGCGTCTATTTATGACGTCATCTCCAAGGAAACATTCTTGTAAATATGGCGGCCTACACAGTCATTGACAGTATACGGAAAGATGAAAGATACGTAAAGTAATTTGACGATTTAGCGAAGAAACCATCACTAGAATATAAATTCAAGGTAAGGATATAGTGCTATTTTCATATTTCTTTACAGCAATTTTATGTTGGTTTCTTTGTTGTGTGGATTTAACGAGATTTTAGCATGATGAAGTGACCGATGCGATGATCGCGTCTTTTTCACGATTGCAATCATGGCAGGCAATGTTTACATTGAACAGCATGACAGCACAATCAATGGCGTACATGATAATCCCTTCACTCTCACTATTATTGTTTCAAATAGATTTCGGACACGAACTGACAATCTGAACACAGCCAAATTGTATCCACAAGCGGTGTTCTTCTGTCCCGAAGTACACCACCGTTTCCAATCAGCAAATTGAATACTGCGCATGCGACACCGCGCTCGCATGGAAAGCATTGCGAATTTGCGTAAATTGCACACGAAATACTGTGACGCAAGGGCCAAGGCTCTGAATTTTCATGTCCGAATTATTTGAAAAACATGAACGAGCTGTTGAGCAAGCAGGACGTGCCTGGATGGAGCTCCGCTGGATAATTTAGTTAACATGGATTCTACCATGTTTTCAGGATTTGACAGGCTTGGACAAGTTCTCAAGGCACTTAACATCTCAAATGTGGACCCAGTGTGGACTTTAAAACAGACCAGAAATAATATTTTCTTGGATATTGTCTGGAAATTACCGACTACATACACTGGAAACTCCCGCTAGTATTGTCACGTGTGCTGACCCGCGGCAAAGTGAACAGGGCAACAAACAGGTTGTGGAAAATGCCAAGCCTTATTCATTGTGCTCTGACTCTGTACCTGATGTTGCTGCCGGGAAACTGAAAAGGAAAAGAAAGTCGCCATCAACAAAGAGACGGGATAGGGCAAGGTATGAACTTTGGAAAACAAAACATAAAACTCTTGCCAGATCATCACAACTGTCCCCAATCCACGTTGATTCGGTTCAGCCAGTTAAGTCTGAATCCAATGATACCATTACTGCGCTAGATCTCATAATTTGTGATTTAGAAACTTTGCCATCAACCACTGAGTCTCAGACTTCCCCGGAGCAATCAGAAGCACCCCAGGAATTTTCTGAAACTAAGAACGTCCCGGAACCACCTGAATTAAACACTGATTCTGGATTTACGCACTATAATCGTGACTTGGATGGCCAACCAAGTCTAGTTATTTGCTCCAATCGTAATTGTAGTTCTATGGAATCGCCATATTGTGCTCCTAAAGGACTCAAAAGGTGTATCATGTGTGGGGATTTCTCACTCAAAACTGTGGACTCGGAAGTCAATATATAATTATTTTATTTCCATGCACCTGTAAATAAACCCTGCACTTCAGCACTTGACATTTTGGAAATTGAATGGAGTCAAATTGTTTAAATGGAATCCGAGCAGAACTCCTCGCTTTGTTCTATATTGATCGATTGTATTGTCGTCAGTTATCAATCATGTCAGTTGGCAGTTACTATTACTGATCAGTGTGATTTATGAAATATTTGTGTAATTGTATTCGGTGTTATAATTCTTCGTTGGAGTGATCATGGTGATAGCTATGAGTTTGTCTCCAGACTTTTTCATCGTTTTTATGGACATACTTCTTTTTGTTAATTTTATCATGAACTTTTTCCTACGTGTGATATAGACACGGTGCTCCTTGGAAGGAGGGAATTACGATACAACAACAACAACATAGATCCGACACGTATCTACACTAGTCTAGGTAAAGGATACGCTCAAGTCAATTGATATCGTACAGTCATGAGTTGTAAAAGTTGTTTCATCAAGTAAGTTTACACGCAGGACTCAAACATTCACTGAAATGATCCACAATGACTTTGGAATAATATTGTGAGTATTTTAAAATAGAGTAAATTTTAAACCACATTTGCATAAATTTGGGCAACTTTTTTGTTAGACCATATGATATGGTGGCTGCCATCTTGGATTTTGACAAACTTTTATCAAAAAATGTATTTAAACTCAACTGAAGCTGGTATAGGCCTGTTATATGTTGTTAAATACTAATGAAAATATACTGGCATGCTTTTGGTAAATTTACATGCTCTCTGAAAGAAGATATTGACCTATGAAATTTGTCTACAGAGAAGGTCAATGGAGTTTCTTGCGACTCTATTGAGAGTCACTTGGTTGGGACTAGAAATAACAATACCATAGGCCTAGGGCTTTAGCAATTCACTGATTATATGGTGTGCAGGAGCATATTTCCCACATTTTTTGTGATGCGACTCGTAGGTTGTCCAAAATGAGGCTTTAAAATAAAATCACAGAGTAACAGAGATGACCCATAGCGAAAACTGTACACAGCAGATGGCCAGCTGCTGATTATCGGATACTAATACCATCCGATAACCATCGGATGGCAATTTCACATCCATCAGCTGGCCATCCGCTGGCTTTTTTACGATTGGCTTCCTAATGGGTACATTTCCTGATGGCTTGCTGATAACCAGCCGATGACCATCTCATGGCTATTTCACATGCAAATTAGTTACCATCCGCTGGCCAGGTGCTGGGTTATTTCCTGATGGCTTCCTAATGGATGTTTCCGGATGGCTTGCTAATAACTAGCCAATGGCCATCAAATGGCTATTTCACATGCAAATTAGTTACCATCCGATGGCCAGTCACTGGGTTATTTCCCGATGGCTTCCTGAAATAGGTCTTTCCAGATGGCTTGCTAATAGGTCTTTCCCGATGGCTTGCTAATAACCAGCTGATGGGCATCCAATGGCAATTTCGCATGCAAATTAGTTACCATCCAATGGCCAGTCACGGGGTTATTTCCCGATGGCATCCTGATAGGTGTTTCCCGATGGCTTGCTAATAACCAGCCGATGGTTATCCGACGGCAATTTCACATGCAAATTAGTTACCATCGGCTGTCCATCCGCTGGCTTATTCCTGATGGCTTCCTGATTGGTTTCACCCGATGGCTTGCTAATAACCAGCCAATGGTTATCCAATGGCAATTTCTCATGCAAATTAGTTACCATCCGCTGGCTTATTCCTAATGGCTTCCTGATTGGTTTTACCCGATGGCTTGCTAATAACCAGCCAATGGCTATTTCACATGCAAACTAGTTACCATCCCATGTCCAGTAACTGGGTTATTTCCCGATGGCTTCCTGATAGGTCTTTCCCGATGGCTATCCGATGGCAATTTCACGTGCTAATTAGCTACCATCTGCTGGCCATCCGCTGGCTTATTTCCAGATGGCTTCCTGATGGGTTTTACCTTGCAATGGCTTGCTAATAACCAGCTGATGGGCATCTAATGCCTATTTCACATGCAAATTAGTTACATTACCATCCGATGGCCAGTCACTGGGTTATTTCCTGATGGCTTCCTGGTAGGTCTTTCCCGATGGCTTGCTAATAACCAGCTGATGGTTATCCGATGGCAATTTCACATGCAAATTAGTTACCATCTGCTATCCGCTGGCTTATTTCCTGATGGGTTTTACCCGATGGCTTGCTTATAACCAGCTGATGGGCATCCAATTGCAATTTCACATGCAAATAAGTTACCATCCGATGGCCAGTCACTCTGTTATTTCCCGATGGCATCCTGATATGTGTTTCCTGACCCTGTATTAAACAAAACTTTTAATTTGACTTTGAGCTTGATTAACTCGCAGTCACTGGGCAATAAAACTGTTGAATTATCTGATTATGTTATCAGTTATGACATAGATGTTTTCTGCTTCACAGAAACTTGGTTGAAACCAGAGGATAGCATTATTATTGGTGAGCTCTCCCCTCCTGGATATGAGTTTATTAATGCACCAAGAAACTCCAAAGACCATCATGGAGGTGTTTGTATTCTCTACAAGTCTCAGCTGAATCTTAAACAGGTCACCGATCATGACATTTCAAACTTTAAATCCTTTGAATTTACGATTGCATCCAACTTGTTGCATTCAGGATCATTGTACATCGTGCTAGTTTACAGACCATATCCATCTGTTTCAAATAAACTTACAACATCCCAATTTTTGGAAGAGTTTGAACATTTCAAAGAATTTCTGAATGTACTACCGGGAAATGTGTTGTTACTAGGAGATTTTAATGTGCATTTCAATCGCCCTCTGAAGTCTGATACGTCAAGATTCAAATCCAGTCTTGATTCCATTGGCTTAACCCAATTGTGGTAATGTGCTTGACTTGGTTATTACAAGAGAAAATATTTTGCTCATTGAAACAATGGATGTTGATAATCTAAAGACCATTAAAGACCATTTCATCGTCAACTGTACTCTAAACTTGAGTAAACCCCAACCTGTTAAGCAATATAGTACTATTAGGAATTACAAAAGCATTGACACTGCAAAGTTTCATTCTGCATTGCAAGAGAGGTTAAACCATGTTCCTGATATGAACAACCCAAATGATTTGCTTCAATGGTATGATACCAATATTATAGAAACCAGGGCTTCGAAATCCACGGGATCACGGGAGCGCCGCTCCCAGAAAAAAATCACGGCCAGCAGAAAAAAAAATGAGGCAGTCAAAAAAAAATAGAAATTGAAAAATCTAGGAAAAAAGATTAATATTTTTTGATTTCTTCAAGATCACATCAAAAATAATATGTGTTTAAATATTACCATGGTTACTTAACAGTGTAACAATATGTAACTATATCAATACCAGTAGTTTATTATTGTTGTGTCTGTCCTACCCTGCTCCTGTGTGGAGCAATTTCTAGCAGAACAGTTGATGTTGATGTCATAAATAATAAAACGGGATATGTTATCAATTTTAGCGTAAAAAGGGAAAGTCAAGTTAATATTTTTCCATTTTACCCTGTAATAATTAAATTCATGAACTACAATTTGTATTTTTTTCTGCCAAAATGTTATTAAACAAAAAAAATTGTGCATTGTTTGTCGAGCTGTTACTAGACTTGCAAAACCAACGTGCTGATTATGTGATCAAACCTGAACCTAGTCTCTGTTCCACGCTGCTGAAGTTGAACTCAATGAGTTGTTAAGAATTAGACTCAAATTTATCTGTTGCCAGAACGGATAAAATACATGAATTTTGAAATTCATTAATTACCCATATCTATATGTTTTCATCTATTGGTTAACATGAGCTAACATGGTTGATATCACTGTTTGGTTCACAGGTTAAAAAGTTTTGCAAGACTTGACCTAAAGAGCTATCGTTTATGTTGTTTCTTTGTACTCAGCTTAACTACATAACATTTCTAAAATGTTTTTGTGAACCTTTTCAACATGCTACAGAATTGAAAGAAATGGGGGTCTCAGGATGCTGATTTTTGCCCTCAAGTATAGCTAAAACCAAGAGCTTCCGGGGGCTCCGCCCCCTGGACCCCACCAACTAGGCTTAGCGGCAAGTCGCTCGCAATCGCGGCAAGCCGCTCAAACAGTTAATTTCGTGCAGAAAATATTTCAGAGTTACTTCATGCTCCCAGACAGCCAAATTTTTTTCGATGCCCTGATAGAAACTCTGGATGAATTTGCTCCTAAAGTCAACCGTATGCGCAGTCCAAGAACCTGTATGCCATGGTATAATCGTGGTATCCATTGTGCTCGTCGCATAAGACGGCGTGCAGAAAGGAAGTGGAGAAAATCACCCACAGAAGATAATCGTCAGAATTTTGTTGAAGCCAACAAAGAGGTTGTAAAATGTATTGATCAATCTAAAAAGATTTACTTTCAAGACAGACTTACAGATGCTGACACCAAAACTATCTTCCGAACTGTCAATAGCCTATTTAACAACCAGGCAAAGCATCTTCCAACTCATGACAACAATGAAGAACTAAGTAAGGACTTTACAAGTTTCTTTGTCAACAAAATATCAAAGATAAGGCATGAAATTGATAAGAACAGATCTCAGACGCCTATTGAATCTGACATTTGTCCAGCATCTTGTAACATTTTCTCTTAGTTTAAGCAAGTGACTCCAAATGATGTGCAACGTGTGATTACAAAGTTTTCCAATTCAACTTGCTTGTTGGATCCACAGCCTACCTGGCTCTTGAAAAAGTTTCTTCAGCCTAACATTGCTTCGTTAACTGCAATAATAAATGCTTCTCTACAAGCAGGCATTTTTCCAGCTACATCTCACAAAGCCATCATCAATCCTTTGTTCAAAAAACCTTCGCTTGATAAGGAAGATCTTAAAAACTTCAGACCTGTCAGTAACCTTAGCTTTACCGCAAAGGTTATAGAAAAGTGCGCCTCTGTTCAATTTATTAACCATCTGAATGACAATGATCTCATGGACCCTTTTCAGTCTGCTTATCGTGCAAAGCTTAGCACTGAAACAGCTTTGATAAAGGTGCAAAATGATATTTTGAGTGAGATTGATAGCAAGAGAGTTGTTTTCCTTGTCATGTTGGACCTCAGTGCCGCGTTTGACACGGTAGACCATCTTATTTTACTTGACCGTCTGGAGAAGCGATTTAATGTAAGTGGCACAGTGCTAAGATGGTTTTCTTCATATCTGCAAGGTTGGACAAGTAGTGTGAATGTATCAAATCATCTCTCACCTACAGTTGCATCTTCCTTTGGACTCCCTCAAGGCTCAATCATGGGGCCACTTCTGTTTCCATGTTATACAGAACTTTTATTCTTGGTAAAATAGCACAGAAATATGGTATCAGCCACCATATATACGCTGATGATACTCAGCTGTACGCCTCTTTCAACCCTCGCAACCAAAATGACATGAACGATGTACTTGCCAAGCTAACATCATGTATCGCGGAAATGAAAGAATGGATGACTAACAACTACCTGAAATTGAACGACTCTAAAACTGAATTTTTTGTTGCTGGGTCTTCATACAATTTGAAACATCTCCCTGAAATAACTATTGGTTAAGCTAAGGGTGGGAGTTTCGGGAATTATTGCTCCCGAGACTCGAGTTGGTTTTTCGGGCGGGACTCGGGATTCCCGAAAATAATCCCGAAATATGAGAGTGCCGTTCACGTACGCAAAATCTGTGTTTCATTGCATGTACTATGTCATGTGTGTTAGACTGTCGAATATGGCAACTTGTAATGCTGTCATTTTTTGACAATTTGATACAGATTTTCAGACTTACCAAACCACTAGTCCGTAAGAAATGTTTTTAAAATAATGACGATGTCCTTTAGTTTTATTATTTTCAATGTGAAATTCGTGTGTCGAACTCGGACTTAGCTCGATGTTGCGCTGTGTTCTTTTTGTCCACTAGCTAAGCTTGTTGGTCGTGTTTCGTGTACACAGTTCAATTTTTACATGGAGAATTTGTTACTGCATTACTATAATTCGAACTGTTATAGACCAAAACTTTTACTAATACATTGTTGCAACCAAAAATATTATAAAATGAAGGAAAAGTAAAGATTATTGCGATAAAATCAAGATCAAATGTTGCTTTTTTCATGTTATTTACGCAAATAAAACCCGGAAGTAAACAGCGCAATTTTAGCGGTACCCAGTTTTACGTTGCTCCAATGCAATGCTACTAGTACCGGTGGGAAAAGATCGCGTGACTCGGTGATTTGATCTTGTTATGAACTGCGCATGTGTAAGTGTGATAGTTAGTAGTTTATGAAAATAAGAACATCGCCATCTAGTGACAATACTAATATAAACAAAACAGCTTCATTTTTCGCGATCGAAGCGTAATTTTTTTGTTGATAAAATGACATTTTATCGGACAGTTTTCGTTTGTTTCGTGTTTTCGTGTACCGCATATTTCTTACGGAACACGAATCTTGCGTTCGTGTACTGGTACAACACTACTTTCGGATCATTGGAAATACATTAAAATGGATTACTACAGCTTGCATACGTAAATTGTAAGTTCAATTACACCTACTACGAAAATGAAAAGTTGGTACTTTTAAATTGGTACCACTTTCGGGAATCGGGAACATTTTTTTGTTCCCGAGTCCCGACTCTCACGGGCGGGACTCGAATTCCCGGGTCCCGATCCCAAATTTACTATTGGTTCTGCAAAAATAAAGCCATCCAAGTCCATCCGCAATCTGGGGGTCATGTTCAATCCAATTTTAACTCTCTCTTGTCATGTTGATTCATTGCGTCGTTCCATTAATTTTCACATCAGAAATATCTGGAGAATTCGTCTTTACATAGATAAGAATACCTGCCATCATGTTGTTCGGCCCTTGTTATATCAAGACTTGATTACTGTAATGCCACTTTCACAGTTCTTTCATCTAAAGATATGACTCGGTTACAGAGACTTCAGAACAGGGCAGCAAGAGTAGTTTTTGGAGTCGGTATGAGAGCGGATGAAACGACGCTGAGTGATTCACTTAATTGGTTGCCAGTTCGCGAGCAGAAAAACTCTCCTGTATATCTATAAAATTGTCAATGGACAAGCTCCAGATTACTTAGCAGAACTGTTTACTTTCTACGAACCTGGCTGATACCTCAGATCTTCAACAGATAACACGTGTCTCAACATTGTTAAATCCAGTAGCACCATCGGGGACAAAAGATTTCAATCAATTGCAGCCAAATCTTGGAACTTGTTGCCCACTAATATCAGAACTGCTTTGTCTGTTGAACTATTCAAAAAGCTTGTGAAGACTCATTTGTACTCTTTTCATTGACTGTTCATTTTGATTTATCTTGTAGTGTATCTAGTAGCGTATCTTGTATTTTG
>JXSR01S013113.1:165243-177181 GCA_000969725.1 Ophiothrix spiculata
TGTTATTTCCTGTTAATTATTTATGATATCGGGCATTTTAATGTTTGTTTCGGATAATTTTAATGAAAATCAGCTATTTTGGCAGCCATTTTGAATTTGAATTATTCATATGACATAATTTGGAGCCTGATGTATTTGTTATAGCTCCAGAAGACATACCAATAATAATTTTGAACATAAAAGTGTTTTACAAGATACTATTACGCCATTATAATGAAAATGTGGTATTTTGATGGGAATTTTGGCGGCCATGTTGGATTTATGCTAATTAGCCTACTTCCCGGTGGCAATTTTTTTTTTCGTACATGACTTGGGCAATGATAAAGCAAAATTCAGTTGAAATTTTCAAAAATCGTTAAAAACAAGTGGAATTCACTTTTTTCCGTGTTTTAATCCAAAATATCCGTTTTTTGAAAATTTGCTCAAGTCATGTACGATAAAAAAAATCGCTTCCCGGTGTCGGATTTTGTCGGATTTTGGTGAGAATGTTCAGTGGGGTTATTGTAACAATATCAAACCAAAAAACCTTCTGTTGCAATTTGTTCCAGGTTTACCTATATATGGGTTAGATTTACTAGTCTATAGGGGAAGGGTGTAGTTTCTATAAACCTCTGAAATGAAAATTTTAAAAAAAAAATCGATTTTAATTTTAAAAAATAGATTTTTCGATTTTCTTTTTTATCGCTATTTTGCAATCTTGGATGATTTTAGTCTTTCATGCACAAGGTAGACATATCAAGACTCCTCCTGTGTACAACTTCAAAAAAGTGGACTTGGGTCAGTGTTGCATTCTGGTATTCAATTTGTCACAGGCCTGAAGTTGAAACTTGCTGTTGAATATTCATTACCCACGCTGAAATAAGACGCTGACCTACGGTGTTTTAAATTATACGAATTTTTACTATTGAATTTTGAAGTTTTTATTACCACTTGGTACCCATTTTTACTTTTTTATAGCTCATCTGTAATAAAAATATAAATAAATGATGTAATGAAGGTGATTGACCAAGATTGACGTTCAATGATATATTTCATAACATTAAATGTAAACTTCATAGAAACACTACTTGCCTGGGCTAGCAGACAGTTTCGGGGGTAGCGCTTCTGTTTAATAGGTTCAGTGTAAACTGTGTAAGCTTTATCGAATTTCGATTAGATCGGTAAACAAAAGAACTGTCATCTTTTATCAAAGAGATCTTGATAATACTAAGAATCTTATTCCTCTGAAGAATCACCAGTGATTGACTTCTTCATCATGGAGTACTTCGAAATCGTCAGGACGGGTTTTCTGGTTGTGGGCTTTCTACTCGCGATGTCCCGAGATCGAACGACGTGGATGACTGTTGATCTTATTGCTTGCGTTGTAATGGGATGTTCCTGGGTTTTTATACCACAGGTTTTGCTTGATTTTCAGGTAAATTATGCTCATGATTTTAACCAGTTTACACTAACATGCATGACTAACAGTGAATTAAAACTGTCATGACCGTCGTCATTATTAGTTTGCAGTTATCCGAAATATCTGGCAGTGACAGTGTGGTATTTGGTACCACTGCCAGAAGCAAGCTCTGCAATCAAACCTGCCACATAAGTGCACATACCCAATATCCCTAAAAATGATCATATTCATCGGATACGAACTGCGACACTCCACAAAGGATATTTATTGCTCGAGAAACACAAGCCAAAAAAAAACTTTGTTTTTGGCTTGAGGCAAACTGTGTAGTACAGCCTATCACATAAAGGCCATTTGTCCATAAATTGAAAAATACAAACTGTACTTGAACAAACAGAAATGTTTTATTACATATTAATGAAAGGAACCTTTTTGAATTAAATTCATGAAAATTGCACTGTTCTGATCAGAGAAATCAAACAGAGTGTTCCGTTTGTTTACATAGCAACCGATTGTAAACATATCTTCAAACATCATTTTTGTGTGACTAACAACTTCGAAAAGTCACAAATAATAAGTAAATTTATTATAAATATCCTTTGTCATGTTTGTGGAGGGTTGAAGTTCGTATTTGATAGCTATGATCATTTTTGGGGATATTGGGTATGTGCACTTATGCGCAGGTTTTATTGCAGAGCTTGCTTCTGGCTGTGCCACAGCACAGCCAGATATTTCGGGTAAGATATTTATAATAAATTTACTTATTATTATAAATAATATAATCACTTCCCGAAGTTGTTAGTCATGCAAAAATGATGTTTGAAGATAGGCCGAGGTTATTGAAGTTGAAGATCAAGATGAGGTGAGAGCTACGTGCACGTCAATTGATTGCCAAAAAGTAGTTGGTGACAATGAAAATGCAGTGAGTTGTAACAAGTGCCATCGTTGGACTCATCAAATTTGTGCAGGTTTGAACCAGAGTGAATACAAACTGTTAAGCAAAGGTAGGAACAAAGAGAATCTGATGTGGTTCTGTGATGTGTGTATTCCATCATTACACTGCTTTTTACAAGGGAGACCACAGTCGCTCCACCAGTCACCCGCTGCACAAAATGATCTGATTCTTGATAAAAAACTTGATAAACTAGCTAAAAGCCTTGCCAGGGTAGAAGATGCCTTAGTTAAGAAAGAGGAAACAATTGAAAGCATGATAGAAGAGAAAGTCAGTAAATACTTATCTGAACAGAGAGAAAGAAGCAACCGAGAACAGAATGTGATAGTTCATAATGTACCTGAGTCAATAAGTTCAGATACAGATGTAAGGAAGAGTCATGACAAGGAACAGATTGAAGAGATACTGCAGGTTCTGGAGATAGATGACTCGGAGGTTAAGCAGACGGTAAGGCTAGGTAGGAAAGACGGTACACCAGGGTCCAGGCCAAGACTTTTGAAAGTAACGATGGGAAAAGTAAGCTCAAAGAAAGAGACATTGGCAAAAGCTAAGCAGCTTAGATCCTTTGATAACAATTATTACAACAAAGTGTATATTACACCCGACCTGACGTACAAAGAGAGAGAAGAGAACAGAAAGCTTCGGGAAGAATTAGCAGACAGAAAGAGCAAAGGAGATAAAGATCTGGTCATCAGAAATGGAAGAATAGTGAAAGGATACAAGCCCTTTCGAGGACATGGTAAAGAGTTGCCAGACAAAGGAGGGAGTGACCAATAAAGTGTTGCCAAATGATATTGATAAAGACTGTAAATATGTTGATAGCACCAATTCACCACCAGCACTTGAAGCACCAAACTACAAAAAGCCTGAAAGACACAGGCATACTTCAGTCAGACCTAAAAGTCATAGGTCAATTCGAGAAGCTGATGCAGAAGAGAAGCACAGCAGGAAACAGCGGAAAGACACCGCAAATGAAAACAAGTCTACAAACCATAGACTAAACGAGAAGAAGATAAACAAGCAGAAAGACACTGCTGCAGAAAGTATAGTGAACCAAGATTGGCAAAGAAAGACAACTACCAACAGCAATACACATACCAGGAATAAGAAAGATGTTAAAAGGGAGTCAGATAAGGAAGAGAGTAAAGATGATTCTTATAGTGCCTTGACTTGTTACTATACGAACTTACAAAGTGTCATGAACAAAAGAGGTGAACTCTTAGCTACAATTAATGATCTGGAGCCAGACATCATAGGTATCACTGAGAGTTGGTGTAACAACACAATTGTTGATGCAGAAGTGTCAATAGAAGGGTATAATTTGTTCAGGCTAGATAAGAACTCTACAACAGGAATAGGAGGAGGAATTATTATGTATGTCCACGAATCACTGAATGCGGTAGCGTGTCATGAATTGAACAACATAGGCATGGAAAGTTCTACATGGTGTCTTATCCAACTTCAGTCTTCAGAGAAAGTACTTGTGGGTCTAGTCTACAGAAGCCCCAACCTCAGCTCAGATGAAAACAATGAAAAATTAAGACAACAGATTAGAAACATGAAGGATATTCAGAATGTAGCACATATATTGCTGATGGGAGATCTAAATTTTTCTGAAATTGATTGGATCAACAACAGAGTGAATGCAGGTCAGAACTCAGAAGCTCAGAAATTATATGAATTGCTGCAAGACGAGTTTTTAGTACAACATGTTAGTAAGCCAACCAGAAGCAGGGGCCATCAGAAACCGTCATTGCTGGACTTAGTAATAACAAATAATGAAAACATGATTGATGAGATCCGCCACCTTGCACCTTTAGGAAATAGTGATCATGATGGACTAACATGGACTTATGTGACCCACTGCACACCACAGAGAACAGAAGACGACAGACAATCCTATGATTATCGAAAAGGAGAATATCAGAAGATTAAAGAGCATTTCAGCAACATCAACTGGGAAATCAAACTAGATGATTTAAATTGTGAAGAAGCATGGACCAAGTTCAAGATAGAATATACCATGTCAGTGGAGGCTAACATTCCTATGAAGAAACCAAAGAAGAAATATAAGCCACCATGGCTTCGAGCAGGAATCAAAAGATCTATCAAGAAGAAGTACAAATTCTTTCAGAAGTATAAGAAAACAAAGAGATATACTGATTATGAGGAATATGTGAAGCAAAGGAATAGGACAAAGAAAATTGTGAGACAGGCACAGGCAGAATTTGAAAAGAGACTCATGAAGGAATTTAAGCTCAAGCCTAAAGCTTTTTATGGCTATGTAAGGTCAAGACAAAATGTGAAAGTAGGAGTGGCACAGTTAGAGAAAGAAGATGGAAGTTTGACACAAAATGATCAGGAGTCTGCCAATGTACTAAATGATTTCTTCAAGAGTGTGTATACCAAAGAACCAGACGGTGTTCCACCAACTCTGCAGCCAAGAGGAGAGAATGTATTGACTGATCCTGTACCCCAGTTTGAGCTGGAGGATGTTATTGCAAAACTGCAGGAGTTGAAACCAGACAAATCTCCAGGGATCGACTCCATCCACCCATATGTGTTGAGAGAATGTTCTGAGGAGATGGCTATACCGTTACAGCACATCTTTAAAAAATCAATGACAGAGGGTAAAGTTCCCAAAGATTGGAGACAAGCCAAGGTAGTACCTATCTTTAAGAAAGGATCGAAGACCAAAGCCAACAACTATAGACCTGTCAGTCTTACCAGCGTCCCTTGCAAAATTATGGAGTCGCTCATCAGGGACAGTGTCATCCACCACGTCAACAGCAACAACTTGCTTTCCACCCACCAGCACGGCTTCACATCAGGAAGATCATGCTTGACCAACCTCCTGGTCACCCTAGAGGAGATTACAAGGAGCCTTGATGAGGGACTTGGAGTAGATGTCATTTACCTAGACTACTCCAAGGCCTTTGATACAGTACCCCACAAGCGACTAATCGCCAAGCTAAGATCTTACGGTATCAACGACCAAGTCATCACATGGATCCAGATGTTCCTCACTGATAGAAAGCAACAAGTTGGTGTCAGGGGAGAGTTGTCAGAGTGGGCAGATGTATTAAGCGGAGTACCTCAAGGATCAGTCCTAGGGCCTATACTATTCATCCTATACATTAATGATCTCCCAGAAGTAGTAAATTCAACTGCAAAACTGTTTGCCGATGACACCAAACTATACACAGAGGTGGGTGCTGACAATGATGGTGGTGACAAATTACAGGCAGATCTTGAGACTCTTGAGAGCTGGTCAGACACATGGCTACTCAGATTTAATGCCACTAAGTGCAAGTGTATGCACATGGGTCACAACAACACAGCCAGATCATATACCTTGAATGGAGAAACCATCATAGATGTGGATGAAGAAAAAGATCTGGGAGTATACCTGACCAGTGATTGCAAGCCCACCCTCCAATGTACAAGAGCTGCTGGAAAAGCAATGCAGACGCTCAGGATCATCAACCGAACATTCAAGTACATAGATAAGGATGCATTTGGGGTACTCTACAAGGCATACATAAGGCCCCACATAGAGTACTGCGTACAGGCATGGTGTCCGTATCTTCAGAAAGACATCCAGTGTTTGGAAAGGATTCAGAGAAGAGCAACAAAGATGGTTCCAGGGCTGAAGGAATCAAAGTATGAGGATAGGCTGAAGGTACTGGACCTGTATCCACTTGAAGTACGAAGAGTGAGAGGTGATTTAATAGAAACCTTCAAGATTCTGAACAGCCTAGAAGATATTCCAGCCAACGACTTATTTACAAGGAAAGAAACAAATACGAGAGGACACAGGATGAAGCTATACAAGAAGCAACTCTCTAAAGGACTTGAACTTAGAAAGCACTTTTTCTCACAGAGAGTTGTTGACAACTGGAACAGCCTCCCAGCCTGTGTTGTAAATGCAAAGACAGTTAGTCAATTTAAAAAGAGCTTTGACAACTACTTGGTTGAAAATGGATATGGGGTAATAAAGGGCATAAGCCTATACTAAATTCCCATCAAATCTTAAGTAGTAAGTAGTAAGTATTGACACGATCATCGTCCAAAATGGCTATAGACACGATGATCCTTTCAATATCCTCGCCCAAAATGGCTATAGACATGATGGTCCTTTCAATAACCTAGCCCAAAATGGCCATAGACACGATGGTCGTTTCAATAACCTAGCCCAAAATGGCTATAGACGCGATGATCGGGTGTGAAAAAAGTGAATGGTCCTATCTATGGAGCCGAATGCTCACTGATGCTCAAGGGGACGGCAACAAAAAATAGTGGAAGGAGGAAGGTGACTTGCATTGGTAATATTACAACTTTGCTCCCAATTATTTTCTTCCTCTTGTTTGTTTTACTACTACTGGTCTGCCACGGACCAAAGCAAAGGACAAAAAGGCAACTTCACATTCTGATCTGAATAACATAAGAAATCTCCTGTCAGGCTAGAGGTAGCGCTAGGATGCATAATGTGAGTCCCGGACTCACCCAAAAGCACTTGGGACTCATTATTTCTGCCTATTTTTGCATATTTACATTGTACTGTATAGCTTGGTTGTCTCCAGGGACCCCTAAACTTTTTGACCTGGTGCTACCCCTGCTTAACCAGGTAATACAGTATTACCAATCAATGCAAGTCACCTTCCTCCTTCCACCATTTTTGTTGCCATCCCCTTGAGCATCAGTTAGCATCGTCTCCATAGCCATTCACTTTCTCACACACGATCATCGTGTCTATAGCCATTTTGGGCGAGGTTATTGACACGATCATCGAGTCTATAGCCACTTCCTTGAAAATATGTTTACAAATGGTAACCATGTAGGGCCTAAACCATTGTAAACAAACGAGACACATCGTTTGATTTCTCCGATCAGAACAGTGCAATTTTCATAAATTTGATTCAAAAAGGTTCCTTTCATGAATATGGAATAAAACATTTCTGTTTGTTCAAGTACCATTTGTATTTTTCAATTTATGCACAGATGGCATTTATGTGATAGGCTGTACTACACAGTTTGCCTCAAGCCAAAAACAAAATTTTTTGGCTTGTGTTTCTCGAGCAAGCCAGTATGTACACCAAGATAGATTTGCTTGAGAAACACAAGCCAAAAAACTTTGTTTTTGGCTTGAGGCAAGCTGTGTAGTACAGCCTATCACATAAAAATATTTTTAAAAATCATCCCACTCCTGCCACTGCACTGACACCACTATATTCCTAACTATGAATTGTCCTCTCCTATCATAGACGTAGTAATGCGAGCACATTGGGTAACACTGCCACCGGAACTGACTGTCAGTCGTGTTAGTATATACCGTACGTACTGAATCAACAAAAATACAGTCTGTACAAATATACATGTCTATTTTGAGAACATGTTCAAGCAATGTGGTGGTAGAGGTGGGATGTGTTGTATTTTTGCTCATGCGATGTGGTGATAACATTTTGCCATGTTTTATCGATTACGCTGCATGTTATGAGAACTGGCGATTGTGAACTGATGATTGAACTGATGATGTCATGAATTAAGACAAAATAATTTTCAATATTGTTTTTAGTGACAGTGTCAGTGTATGACTTGACATGATAATGTCAATGACATGCATGTACCTTAATTTTGAGAAATTCGACCAAGCTCCTTTAAACTATTCATGAACAAGTTATGATTGAAATTTTACAAAATGAAAATAAATCTTCAAAAATGGAAGTGCGAGGGGACAAGATATTTAATCTTTCATACGACCAAGCTGGCCAGGACTCGAACCTGGGACCTCCTGCACCCGAAGCGAGATCGCAGCGCATAGACCAAAAGAGGACTTCCCCGTCAGGTCTATACACTGAACGAACCTATACATTCGTGACAATATAACATGTACATGTAGGCCATTTAAATATTTTCTTACTTTGCATACTTGTAAGCATTTAAAATTAAATTCTTAATCAAACACTGTTCTTCTTCTTCATCTTCCATAAAGTTGAGACCTTTTGTTTACAGACAATTATTTTAACTTAAAATTAATAGGTGATAGGTCTAGACAGGTACTGTCTAATTATTGTCCCTGTTGCAACAAGTTGAAACTGAATGTCTAGAGCATCGGGCTCACAAATCTCAGCGCTGCCACTTGAGCTACAAGTAATTATTTTCACATCTACATGATTAACCAATTTACTTGTTTCCTTTAAAGTTTCTTTATCATGTTTATTGTTTTATATTGTTGCTTATGTTATAATTATGTTCGCCTAAACAGCTCTGGACAGGAGAGCAATTTGAGCTTAGCTCCTTTGGAAATTTCAAACTGCAATGCCTGGTATCTCAGTCAGGGTAATACCCAAACTAAAAAAACACTCACTTGGGAACTGGCACTTGTTTTGTTTATTGTCGATTTTAATAAATTATATTAAGGGCCCTTATCATAATTAAGGTACCCAGGAATCCTGCAGGAAGGAGCGCTCTAAAGATCTTTTGTTCTCTCTACCTTAAAATCCTGTCTCATTAACAACCCATTCATAAAGGGAGCACTCCTTATTGATTTTTAACTGCTTCACAGCATTCACTGAATGTGGTTGTATTGCATTCTATACGATTTATTCAGTATCGTAGTGATTATGTAACTTCCCAAGTAACTGGTTCACGCACATCCCTTGACAACGGTGTATGCTATACTTTTGTATGGTGATCATTTCGATCATGAATCAAAACTGGAAAGCGTGAACCAGTTGTTAAGGTGATAATCGGATTACACGTAACACTTCGAGACTGAATTGACTTCTAAATTCAAACTACTTGAAAAGCATGGGTAACATACTGAGTCATTGTTGTTAAGTACTGCTCCTTCCTGGGTCTAATCTGGGAGCGCCCACTGAGCCAGGATTCCTGGGGGAAGGAGCACTTCTTAATTCTGACAAGAACCCTAAATGCATTTTTCTGGACAAAACAAAGTGCGGTAAAAGGAGTGCCAGGTCAAAAGCAAGAGCTTTAAAAAGTGCAAGCATGTGCAAGCATGGGGAAAATGCTTTGTTTGAAACCAGTGTTTCGGTCCTTCTAGATGACCTCGCTAGCTAACACAATGTGTAAGCGGTATTAGCGAAGCCTGACAAACACCAGCTACATGTATTAAGGCAATAAAAAAATTTGCATTTTGGTAGATTTTTATTTACTTTTGCCAAAATCTTGTAAAATCAGCCTTGTTTTGGCCAAAACTGAAAATTTTTGGCTAATTTTTTTTAAGAAAATTTCTTGTAATTTTTTTTTTTAAATTGCCCGATCGACCACTACTTTAACCGTAACCTTACTGGACCATACAATAACCCTACTTGGCCAGACCTATCACCTACAATACAATCAAATTTTTAAAGCATACATCATTGTATGTACTGAACTGCATCGTGCAGGATTACAAGCACAGTCTTTGCAGGTTCAAGTTCATGCATGACTCACACACAAACCTTGTGTGTTTTGCTCTATAGGCTAGGACTGAATAGCTTGCCTGTTTTTCCGTGTGGTTTATTCTATATGCACCTTTTTTTTTTCATCGCCTAATTGAGGTCTTACTATCTGGTTCCATGACATGGGCTGTCATTTTAAGTATACGGTAAAAATCAGAGGTGGTTTTCAGGATATCCCACAATGCATCATTCTGATACACTGATATGTAATAGGCAATAATGGTTTTCTGGACAAGGGGCTATTAGGAATTTGAGAATTCCATTGAATAGTACTCATTTATATCTTTCTAGGGATGTGTTTCTTTTCACACTAGCCCAGTGTTTACCCACATTGCCGACACCTCAAAAACCTCAGCAACCTGTACATAAGTATAGGAGTTGGGTTGGATTTGCAGGCATATTGTACAATCAGTGTATCAGAATAATGCATTGTGGGATATCCTGAAAACCACCTCTGGGTAAAAATAATCAATTTTTTCCAATTTTCTTTTCAGACTGAAGGCGAGGTAACCAGTTACCATTATGTGATTGGTAGAGTGTTTGGTGTTGTGATGTTATGTTATGCAGTGAAGGCGTATCTCAATTACAAGTCACATGACACTTATTCCCAGGTCATGCTCCTTGCAGCAAGGATTGTGGTAAGTGGACTATTGGCTAAATAATTACTTGAACAGTGCACAGTTCTAAAGATCCAGAGTGCAGGGTCTTTTGTTTGAAAATGCAACTCCTACCCTGTATTTTTGTTTTATGATTTTAATGTTGGCCTTCTGTTATGTTGTTTTCCTCCACCCTGACCTTTATTCAAATCCAGGGTGCAGAGCTCCATTATTTGTAATGCAAGCCCCATCTTGTATTTTTGTAAGATCTGTCATATTACTAAAATACACAGTAAATTAAAAGATTAATTAAACATCCAATTTCCTGTCAATCAACACCAATACCAGAGAAAAGGACAAGATATCCAGAAAAAAAAGAGAGAAAAAGACACGGCGGCGATGGTATAACTTTCAGTGTGTGTGCCATGGTGTATTATATACACATTACATCATATGTAATAAAATCATGCAGGATTAGTAGTTCCATAGCTTTGTCGTGAAATCACTCCAGTTTTCTAAGTTCAAAGTGGACCATCGTCTTAATTTTCAAGTCACCCGAAGACCAAATTGTGAATGATAAGCTGTAATGATGTAAAATACAAATGTTATGAATGATTTATTAATTTCATCATTAAAAAAAGTGGAAAAGTGCCATAAAATGCTCAATTTAGGGCATCAGATTTTTTTAAAGAACACGCATGGACAGAACCCTCACAAATACAAGCAACAGTTGACAAATCACTTGAATGCAAAGACCAGTTTTTGTACCTGTAAATATGGATTTACACAATTAAAAGGTGGTTTCCCCAGACAATGTGTTTGAAAATTCATAAAAATTGTGCTTTGAAAGGAAGAAAAAAAATTTGGGAATTTTTTTTCCTTCCTTTCCAGCCCTAAATTTCAAAACAATAAAATTTGTTTGTTAAATGAAATTTTTTGCCTGCCTTCCTTCCCAAAATGTTCAAAATATGATACCGGAAACAAATAATTATTTTTACTTGGCCCTAGAATATCACCTTAGAATAAAGTGTGTACTTGTCCAAACCACTTTAAGAAAGTATGTATATTTTATCAAATTATTTTAACAAATTTAAGGATTGATCATAATTATTAACTATAGCACCCCATAAGAAAGTATGTATATTTTATCAAATTATTTTAACAAATTTAAGGATTGATCATAATTATTTGATATCATTTGTCTGATTTAGAGTTGTGCAATAACCCTTATCGTTGTGATCCATTCAATTTATGGTCCTACTGAAGCCGACGATGTGAAAGCGCCACCTAAGGTCGCCAAAGGAGAGAAACCGCCACCAAAGGCTCCTGCAGGTCTCGTCTTCAATGACCAGGTAATATTTCATTTTTACGTAAACCAGTATAATTTCTGTACTCATTGACTAGTTATGAGTTGTTTTTAACTGAAGTTTTGTGAAATTAAAATGCACACGAAATTATCTTCATTACATCGAAGGCATTTAGCATATATAAAAATATCCACCAAACTGCATTCTTTGCTTGCCAACAAATG
>JXSR01S013114.1:7595-19802 GCA_000969725.1 Ophiothrix spiculata
CTTTTTTATAAGAAATATTTGATCCTTTTTCGGATCAAAAATGTTGATCCTTTTTTTGGGATCACTTTGATCCTTAAATGATCAGCTCATATGTGATACCTAAAAATAATCAAAATTGATCCTTTTTGTCTCATATTTGATACTTTCTTTCTAAGAGTGTGTAATGGCCCATCGATGATGTACAAAATGCATGGAATCGATTGTGTCTATTGAGCAAGATCATTGGTTTTTGTTGGGTACACATTATTCTGAGGCACCCTCTACTAACGCCTACTTTCAGTACTTATTGCCATCGACTGTTCCTCTATGGCGAATGCTCTATTCCTTGTCCCATTGTCCCTATAATTGTCACGCGCCAAACACATGGAGCATCTGCCATGCACAAGGTCACTGATACGACCACGTAGCAAAACAAAAGTTTACCATCTGTGTGGCGAGTGACAATTGGGGACAATTGAACACGGAACAAGGACACACGCCACAAGAGAACAGCCTATGGATACAATGCCTTAGCTACTAACCATTGTTTGATAATCTTTCCTCTCAGTTGACTGTTTACCATCTCAATTCGAATGCCAGTCTGGATATGGCTGCGTAGATCAAAGCTCTGTTTGTAATGTGCTGGGAGAATGTCTGGATTGGTCCGATGAATGGGGCTGTGGTAAGAGTGCTGTAGTACTGATAACCCTGGACAAAATCGAGTACAAAAAAAAGTACAACATTCCAAAGTTGCACATTTGGAACACAATTATAGTACAGTTTTAGTACACATATTGGTGTACTATAAATGTACTCAAATTGTACTTAAATAATGTTCCACTACTATTTTTGTACTCGATTTTGTCCAGGGAAATTAAACTGGTTTAGGGAGGCATACTGCGCTAGAAAATATCCTTATTTTCCAAAGCCTTGGGAATGTAATACTAATGCAACAAATGCTGAAAGCCCATTTTAACACTTAAGTGACCAAGGTATTTCCAACCCGTTGGTGCCCAAAAGGGGGGGGGGGGGGGGGTTCCTAGGGACCCCATTAAAACACCCTTCCGGTTTGAATTTTACGTTGAAAGTCTGGTCTATGATGAGGTATGTAAGAAGGACTACAATACAGACGAAAATGAAAATCGGATGAACCGTTTCAAAATGGCGGCCGAAAAACCAATTTTTGTGTCGCATCAAAAATTTTCCCGCCAAAATTAAAGAAAAACCGCATGAAATTTTGCTTAAATTTTGCATAATGGTTCGACGAAAAGGGCGTTAGTAATTTCGAAGTAATCTCTTGACGTTATTTTGAACTTGATTATGGAAATTAAAACACTAGTAAAGGCTTATGTTGAACAAAGAGACTTTATTCCTTATATACAGGGTGTCCTAGAAAAAACTTACAATCTTTGCGTGTAATTTCCTCAGGTTTAACAGACAGTTGGAGAGTATATACACTGCATGTTATAGTCCATGAATTGAACTTTAAGATACCGTTTGTTTCATTTCAATCGGTAATCTAGAACAGAAGTTATGCTTTGTCAAATATTTGAATGTAAAATTTTCTGGTCCAATTTCACGATTCATCTTGAATGAAGTTTTATGACAAATGTCCTTGGTCTGCTCACTCAACCGTAACAAATTTGATTAATCTATTATGTGCATGCCATCTTTTATCTATGCTGATTTTTTTTAAATAAATTTGATGAAAAATAAGACAGATATGATAATTTTTCCAAGTTGACCCATGTTTATTTTATTCAGCAACATCCCTGAGTAAAAATCATGAAATTGGACCAGACAAAAATCCACCCAAATATTTGATTTAACATAACTTTTGCTGTACTTTACCGATTGAAATGAAACAAACCACATGTTTAAGTTTAATTCATGGGCTATAACATACACTGTTTAGATACTCTCTGATTGTCCATTAAACCTCAGAAAATTACACGCAAAGATTGTAAGTTTTTTTCTGGGACACCCTGTATGCCAAAAAAACCCCATGATATTCCGACATATAGTCAAAAATTGTAGTGAGCATGACATTCCTTCGTCTCACGCGTGAAAAGGACGGTTGCCTCAAATTGTTAAATATTTTTTCTTTATTTTGGTTAAATGCTACTAACAATCTATTATTTAAAAATGCTTAATTTATTTTAGATTATTGTCCAGACAGTGCTATTTCCGTTGAGTATGAACCAGTCGAAGTGAAGTCGCCATTCTTTCCATTGTATTACCCAAACAATGTTGATTGTACTTGGATGGTAACGAACGCACAGACATCAGGATATCTCGTTATTGCGTTTATGACCGTAAACTTACATCCGGGACATGACTTCTTAACCATCGGTGTTGGGAACGAGACTATTGGGAGCTCTGTGATTATACGGCTTACTGGAGTCGACGCACCTCGCATCGCTACCATCAACGATTCTTCTTTGTGGATCAAATTCACCACTAACAGAGAGGGTCAAAACTCTATTGGCATTTCATTACAAATTCAATGGCATGAAGAGTTTGGTAAAGTCTGTTTTCTTTTTCTTGAATTGAAAGGGCAAACTTTTTCGAAGATGTCTATTGACGTCATTTTGGCCTTGATAATGGACGTGAAATCAGTTATTTATAAACTAGAGACTCTATTCCATATGCACGCCAACAATTATGATATTCTGATAGGTGTAAGTAGGTAAACACATGCAGTAAACCTGACGTTCAGCCGAGCGAGACGAAAAAGGGACTGTAGCCTTAAGAGGCTTCAGTTTCATATTGTAGGTTAAATTGGTTAAACCATGCATTCAAAGTTTTTGAAATGCTGTACCGGAGATCTCAAATCTCAGAGTGTCGAAACCAATTTGTTTTTTATGTATCATCCAGAATACATTTTTATAATAACATTTCTTAATTTTTGGAACATTTCTAGTTGGTTGCGAGACTAACGAATTCCTTTGCGGTAACGGATACGGATGTTTGCCGGATGGCAGGGTGTGCGATGGCCACGTGCAGTGCCTAGATGGCTCAGACGAGGATCAGTGTAGTAAGTTAACAACAAGGAAAACACATCTCCAATCGTTAAAGATAATGGCCCATATTCCAGAAAGGTGTTTAGCAAAACCACAGTGTTAATTGAACACTAAAATATGTTCACATGTGAAATTCAATCTCTGACACATTTTTAAGGGGCTGTGAAAGTTTAATGCAATTATAAATTTATATATACATGTATACATTTAATTCAAAATTATGAACAAATGAGAACTAGAAGTTGTTATGCTCCAAATTTACCGTTTTATTCTTTCATTTCTTAAACCTCCCTCTCTCTTGTTGTCAACAACAGACTTTTGTGGTGCCGACACCTTATCACTACAACCATTTAACGCAATGAATATTACATCACCACTATTCCCAAAACAATTCCCTCGGAACATAGACTGCATCTGGACATTGACTGCTTCTGCTAAAGGCAGCATCGTCGTGACATTCTTCCTCTTTGAATTGGGTATGAGTTATGAGAAGCTGTATATTGCCGCTGCAAATGCCTCCATACCTCTAGATGACGATGGTATCATTGAAGGACCGGAGATATTGAGATTTACCGGCTCCTTGGCGCCAAGATCAGTACTGCTTCCTCATTCCGATGTCAAGATGGTGTGGGATGCCAATGTGTGGAATACAGAGACACAGAAAGGATTTTTTGTGCAAGTTGACTTGCTAAGTGTGAATGGTACGTATGCTCCATGAAGTATAGCAACAAGTAATCAGACTCTGTTGCGAGATCCATAGCATAGCCCTTGTATTCTACAACATTGTAAACTGGTGGTTTTGTATTTTGTAAGAGACCTTGATTAAGATTGATAAAGGCCAGATCACTGTGTATAACTATTTTTTACATGAATTGTACATGATTTTGGTATTTTTTTGGGCTAATTGTTTTGCTAACACATGGACTAACATTGAACATAAGTTTATTTGACTATTCACCAAGACTGGGTAAATTGTTATGATTCAAGAAGTACGGACTAATGTGCTTCCCCGTATGGACATTTTGGTTTATGTGCGTTAATCGGCTGCGTGTTACAAAGAGCAAGATTTAAAGAGTATAACGTTTCATATTTTCTGATTCCAGCTTCCTGTCACAAGAGTGATTTTGAGTGTCCAGTAAATTTGGGATTGATTTGTCTCTATGATGATCAGAAATGTGACGGTCAATCACATTGCCCGGGTAGTCTTGACGAACGTGATTGTGGTGAGTAGAAAATACAGATATTCACAACTGGCGTGTCCAGGATTTTTCCTTGCGGGGGCTTAAAGGGTGCTTGGTGATTTGTGCGGGGGTACGGTCAAAACTAGGCTGATTCTATACTCTGTGGGAGGCTTCAGCCTCCAAAGCCACCCCTTGGACACGCCACTGTTCATTTTGAAGAAGATCGCAGACTACATTGCTGGTAATTCTAATAAATTATTAGCTAATTTACACAACTTCTCTTTTATAAAATTTGTCTGTTTAAAACAACCACATATATATATATATATATATTTCACGTACTATTTTACCGAATCAGTTTTTAGAATAGTGAGCGAGTGTCTGCGTCAATAATATTAAGCAAAAAGTACCAAGGCTCTCTCTACATAAATTTTTAATACCACAGAGTAACAGAGATGACAATGAGCTCAAAACATGGCCCCATTACGTAACGTGTAACGTAATATGTGGACAAAAACGAGAACACACGATGAACAATGCTGCACACCTTGTACCCAATTAAGCGTAACACACACCAAGGACGATGTCAGGATTGATCGATATTTGAGAAGGATTATTCTTTGTGTGTTCTCGTTAATTGGAGCCACTGATCACATGATCAGCGAAGAAACGTTAACCAGCGACCGTTCAGAAATAGTAATCAAATGAGCCATGACGTATATGGGGCTTAAGTGTCAGGGCCCTGTTAATACTTTTAATAAACTTTTTTATAGGAAGTTGTGGACCACGAAACATATTTCTGGAGATCTCAACCCTTGTCAACTTTACATCTCCCGGATACCCACTCCTATACCCACCAAACTTGGACTGCCAGTGGTACATATTTGCAGATGATCATGAGCTTATCGTCCTTCGTATCAAAAGCTTTTATTTGGAAGTCGGCTTTGATTTTCTCTTTTTTGGAAATGGTAACAATGCTGGTCATGACATGATTGCAAAGATCACAGGCAAGACCAAAGTTCGGTCTGTTACATCTGGCGGAACTGTGATGTGGATGAGGTTTTTCTCGGATAATACTGGTCAATTGGCAGGATTTGCTTTACAAATAGAAACTATAACTACGGTAGAAGTAAACGGTGAGATTTATGAAAAAATTCAAATGAATGTTCAAACGTGTTGGTTGATAAATTGCAAATATAGTTAGTTAAACAGTCTTTTAACACAAGGAGAGAGTGGAATGTTTACCTCTATATTTTTTTCATGTCAAAAAACACATCCTCCGCCAGTTCATCTTAGGAGTCTTCATGACGAGGATATGTCTATTCGCATCAAAATATTGAGGTAAATATTCCACTATCTCAGTGTGTTTTGAAAAGACTGTTTAGACTATAATTTACAAGAAAGATATTATTATTTTAAACATCTGTCGAAGATAACCTTCTGATCTAGACCTGTTAAAATTCTAAACTAATTACTATTCCAAATCTTTAATCCAGTGTTCCCTCTAAGGCACGGTTCCCAATTCATGACGAAAGCTTTTGAGTCATGCGAAAGGGCTTGACGCAATTGTCTTGTATCATGATGCAGAAAAATATTAAGTCATGATTTAAAGGCATGCAGTGTAGTGTATTAAATGATACAGAAAAATAGCGTCAGATCCTCTATCATTATAAAGACTCCTTCAAAGGAGGTTGTTATGTGTTTCTCATAATATTTTAGCGTCATACTCAAAATACCTTTCGTTATGGTTCTTGCGTCAAAGCCTTTCGAATGTCGAAAGAACTTCCGTCATGAATTGGGAACAAGGCCCAAAGTTTTTAGGTTTGATTTGAAGAAACACATTTGACAAAATTGAAAAGGAGCTTGCGCCAATATAACAAACTGAGTCTAAAATCTGGCTATATATATATTTTCACAGAATTTCAAGAACCTGATGCACCAATTTCAATTTCACAGCTCTTGCACCAATGGCACGCATTACGGCTTTACACTGCTTTAATCTATTTTCAGGTGTATGCGAGGGCTATGATTATCATTGCCATGAGTGCGGGTCAGGTTTCTGTGTGTCAAGCTCTTGCACCAATGGCACGCCATACGGCCTTAGCAGGAACACTACTTTTGTCTATTTTCAGGTGTATGCGAGGGCTATGATTATCATTGCGGGTCAGGTTTCTGTGTGTCATTTGATGCCAAATGCAATGGATTTCAAGACTGCTACAATGGTGTCGATGAAGATCGCTGCGGTGAGTTGCTTAGGCTTGGCATCAAAAGACATTCGCTCGCCCTAGAGACATTCGTTCACGATGTTCTCTCTGACGTTTTCTCTCAAATGAAGGAACATTATTATTTACAATGCTAAAATATTAGTTACATCGATGTAAGCATTACTTTAAACGATGTTTACATCAATTTAACCAATATCCAAACATTTAAATGTCATTTACTCTTAACTTGAGCGATTATGTCGGAGCGAATGTCTCTCAGGCGAGCGAATGTCTTTGGACATGAAGCCTTAATTGATCCTGATTTGTATCCGTTCTAAACTGGAAATTCTACACGGTTGTGTGCAATCCTTCAGGAAGCAATAATAGAAATACTATCCGCTACTCGATCGCTATCGCCTTATAGGACGTCATGCCCGACAGTGTGCGCGGTCATATCCATTGTTACTTGCCCGGCACTACGCGTGCGCAAGTTTTATTTAGGACACATGCTTTCAAAATTCACGCTAAAAATCAAGTACGGCTATTGAAATGTGCAGCAATCATTTGTTGTTCCCTCATGCATATCTCTGTGGACTAGCTCGTTTCCCGTGTTTATGGACATTAGTGTCAACTCATCTATACCTAAGTAAGCAAAGATTTTGAATTAAAATCCGCAACGGCGATCTCCCTCTTGTGGTAATTGCTATTCTGTATATCAAGGGCTATAAAAGAGTCTTTAATATTATACATTTGTCGTTAAATGCTCTTTTTACTTCTTTAAAACATAGCATACATCCACTGTCCTGGATCTTACTTGTGCGACAAAGCCCCAGATGTAAACATCTCTAAATGTGTGACATTGGAAGAAGTTTGTGACGGGAAGATAGGATGCCCTGGTGGGGACGATGAGACGCTCTGTGGTAAGTATTAATGCATCCTATAGTATACCTTCATTATCTTTCTGAAGACGACGGTAAAGTGCCACATCCATATGGACCCTGGTTTTTGTTTTTCGCGCGAAGCGCAAAAACGCAACATAACTCAATAAAGCTGTTTCATGTAATTGTCAGGGTAGGGGTTACGAATGTTTTGGTGCAAAAAAAATCAAATCAGTCGTGTTGTTTTTGAGATAATTAGCATAAACTTGTAAAATGATGGCGCTGTTCGAATTTTGTTTTGTCCCTAAAACCGAAACTAAACAACTTTTTTGAATTTTTATTTTATTATTTTATTGTAATTATAATCTCCTATTATGACCCAAATTTCATTGAAAAATTCCTTTTGGAAAAACGATTTCCAATTTTTGGCGGCGAAATTTTTCGGAAAAAATGAAAATTTGACTCGATTTAGATATCTGGCCGCCATTTTGAAACGGAATGACGGATTTTTAATTTTTTTATTTCATATAAATTTAATCGAGTTGGTGTATCACTGTGTACAGTTTTAAAGATAAATAATGTGAAGAACATTGTTTTTAAAGCGTTCAAAATCCAGGGTCCATATGTGTGCACTAACGGGATTCTAAAACACCTTATGCACTTAACTGTTAATTATATGCGCATCTGTCTGTGGGATACACACTTTGAACCAGTGGTTCAAAACAAACCAATTTTTAAGCATTTGCGGAATAAATAGGCTGTGGACAATCTAAAGTCCGGACATTTACTTTCATTTTGGTTTCCAACGGCAAAATTAGAATTCCAAGTTAAATGTTTTATGATGTAAAGGCTCTGTCTCACATCACCGTATAGAGCAAAACGTACGCCTAACGTACTTTATCCCACTATTGTTCTGTTTTAGGCATTGCAGGATGCACTACACTAAATTATCTGGCATTTCTAAAATCGGCAAAATTGACTGCCCTCTCCTAAATGAGGACCTCAAAACATATAGAAGGGCAATTATATGTTTGGTCAATATTGTGTTCTAATTATATAGTTAGGTTTATTTAAAGATGCTCTGATGCCATTTTTGATCTCCAGATTACTTTGGTAAAATTTAAAGCGTTTTCCTTAATTTGCGTCTGATTCAAAATCATTGCATACCTTGTGTTAAATGGGTTTTCTGACAGATGGAAAATCTCCATTGATTTTCTTAAAAAATTAGTATTTGGTAGATTTGCTATTTGCGCTCATATCGAATATACAATGTAAAATAAAATGAATAGGTTACCGTGGTTGTTTTTGCGATAGAGACATTTCAAAAAGTACACATTTCCCCTAAAATTTATTCGATTTACCACAAAAAGTATAGGGAAAGCTCTATAAAATCGATTATTATGTGCTTGTAAAATAGTAAATACTTAATTGATCGTAATTTTTACATATGTTAAAGCATTTTTCACACTTTAAAATACTGAAATAAAACAAAAATAGGGTCACTGTATTAGTTTTCAAGAAAAATGACAAAAACGGGTATTTGTCAATAAATTGATTACTTTGATGGCACATCCGGGTCTGCAAATTTCCAGCGTTTTTTATAATTTACAAAGCGAAGCGGCGCATGATTAACCAAACGCGTTAGTTAATCATGCGTTCAGTGTGCATTGAAAATATTTGTACACGCAAAACGGATGCAAACTTGTTTTTTATTTTTTACTATATGAAAAAAGTCGTTATCCTGCAGTCGTTAGCATCTGCATCTGTGAGAAAACTCCTTATATTAAAACTTGAACATATCAAAAGTACCCCATTTCCATATGGTTTTGTTTCTTGTAGATATAAAACGGTGCCCTGAAGAATGTTCATGTTCCTATGCAAATGAGCTGCTTGTAGTTATATGTTCCGATGGATGGACGGAAGATACAATCGATAGAATTGCAAGAACTTCAAAGTCTTTGTAAGTATCGGTACCTAGTATAAGTACCTAGGTCATTCATTAAAAAAAAAACGAGCTTAAAATTAACTAAGTTTCAACCAAAATGAATTAGATTTTGACAATGGGTTAAAAACTTTATTATGAGATACATTAAAGTTATTTATACTGCTTTTTCAACTTTATGTGAAGTGAAATAATAAACTTTTGGTAAAAAAATATATAAATGTCCACTTAAAACAGCATTGCAATATTAATAAGTAACTTTTCTGATGTTATCAAGAGAACCGGTGTAATGAGACTGAGTGTCCCCCAGAACAAGGAGCCCGGGTCTAATTGAACTACACGGAATAAATTGCAATCAATGATTTATTGATCGCACATGTACAAGTACGTTCTACACAATTGAATAGCACCTAGAACGCTGAGTCACACGGACGCTGTAGTTCATTACACCGGTCCGTTTGCTATGTGACTATATACACACATAAACATTCTTTCAAAGTGGTTCATACAAAAGAGAAATGCTAATTGAAAAAATTGACTTCTAAGTGTTCCAACTGACTTCAGGACCGTGCCTCTATTTTTAAGGATGATCAACTCCGGTATCAACTGCTAGACAGAATATCATATACACAAACATGTCTTCTTTTAAATTATTTTACCGATTCTCGATCTGAACACCACCAATTTTGCATTACCACTGTTGTTTTCACACTGGCAAATCTCTCTCTTTCACATTTCTACCAATAGCATTGAATACTGCACTGTTTAAAGCAATACTATAAAGTGTTAAAAATGAAGCGCCCGCTGTCACCTACGACTTTTGATTTTTTAGTTTCCATGGGTTTGTTTTTGGTAGATAAATATACCCTCCAAATGATTTGGCTTAAATATGCTTACATTTTCTTTTATGGCCATTTTTTGAATTAAATTCGGGATCCCGAATTTAATTCCACATGTATTAGTATAGAAAAGTATGCATGTGCTTTTTATCCATTTTCAATGGTAAAATATTTTTTTGACAAAATACTTTTGAAAACGCTTTCAGATAGGCACATTTCTTTATTTTATGCTGTTTTTACTATAAATAATTTTTGATCAAAATCTTAAAGTATTGCTTTAATAATGGACGATATGTAATTGTGTGTCTTAAATTTGCAGATCATTAACCGGTGGACGCATTGGACATATTAAACCAGGGACATTTAAAGGTCTGTCGTCTTTACAAACATTGTGAGTATTGGATGCCATTGTTGTAACTTGTAGCAAGTAGTTTTAAACATTGTATTCCTCCAAAGGTCATTGCTCTCATAAGCAGTAAAGTAACATGTTGTTACATGGCTCTTAACACTGATCAAATAAAATTGTGCACTTACGTGGACGTTTCGACAACAAGCTGCTGTCTTATTCATCACTTATTTGGTTGTGACTCCTCGTGGCAACTGACGCCGCTTTTTCAGTGTCGCCACTTTTTATTGGATCAGTTTTAAGAACCATGACAACATGATATAATACCGATCCTGATAAATCTCTTCAATCAAGTAAATATTAGTGATTTAATAACAAAAGGTGACATGATCTTCGAAGCTCTGGTCGTGATTTTCAAGATCACGCCCACAAACACAAAGTTGCGACCTTTTTTTTCATAATTTGCGATTTCGTTGTTTTTTGTTTCCCCACAAGATCACTGGAGGGTAATGGTATTGAACAAATTGAGCAAGGATCATTTGATGGACTGGGCAACGTGACGTGGTTGTGAGTATTCATCTTTATTTCTGCTGCTTCATATGAATATGTATAACAAAATAGCTGATATTAATTTGCATGCATATGACAGTTAGTACGGAACACTTACCGAGAAAGGGGATTCCATGACCTGTCCATCTGTGCATATTTAAAGCATAGCAGATACATCTTGTCGGGCAATTTCACTTTAAGCCTTTAGTGGCCACATTTATTCTTTGAAATTTGAGCTATTGTGACAGAGGTACAGAATAGCTAACATATCTATAAGAAACTATGAATGATAAGAACCTAGAAGTACATATATAAACTCCGCGTCATAAGTTATTACCCATGATTTCAACACGCCTGCAGATTAATTAACTCTTTCACTCCGGCGAGCCGCTCACAGCGGCTCTCAAATGCGTGCACGATTGGCCGAAATGTCTAATTCGACGCATTTTTTTCAAATTGTTCTTAAAATAAAACTACAAGCCAAAATTGGTTGAAAATTCACCAGCAAGCAGTTAAAACAAAGGGTTATCTACCACAATCAATTTTATTAGCAAAGGGAGTAACCCTGGTGCACTACAATTATCATATGCTATCATAAAGTGAGGTGTCTGTGAGCCGCTCTGAGTGGCTTGCCGTCCAAATAGGGCACATTGTTAACATTTTATTCCGGAGTGAAAGAGTTAAATGAACGTTTTCTTGTTATTTTTGGCACACCAACCAAGTCTCATCAATTTGTAGTCAGAATGTATCAAGTTCTTTAACATGCGATACCGATTTGCAAAGAAAAATTTACCTCTGAATTCAATTGTTGTAAATTCCTGAACGACACATTGAAGGTAAAACAACAAAAACGATCTGCAAATAAGTGCGTAAATAAATGCATCAGTATGCAGAAGGCCTTAACCCCGGCCCGGGAGGAGTGAAAAACAACTCTGAGAAAAACTATACCAATCAGCATGATCAGAGATGCCAAAGAAATTCAGTATTTTTATGAATGTAACAAAAGTTTTCAGTATTTTTTCCAAAAATATCCTCGCAAGTATGGGTCATTTCAACCAATCAATGGCCATAGCCGCCCATTTTTGTCGAGCTTCACGAGACATTGCTTTCAGTTAGGCCACTCGTCATAAGAATTTTCATAAGTTTTGAGTTGCCACATTTACGAATTTGGGCGTATTTGGAAACAAAGTCGATATAAACAAAACTTGTTTAAAATGGGCGTTAAATGTACTGCATAGACGTGAAGCCGTTTCCTACTCTAGCATT
>JXSR01S013114.1:81590-93572 GCA_000969725.1 Ophiothrix spiculata
CGTTCATAATGGTATGAACAAGCGCAATCACATCCATATCGCCCCAAGCGACTGACTTGTAAAAGGTATTCCTCTGTAACTATAGCTATGAGTTGGAATTCTTTACTTACAAGTACAAAATGCTTCAGGTAATTGAAATGTATGAAGAGGAAAATGAACACATGATAAAATGTCAGCTTCCTCTTTTGCACGCGGTATGTCCTGACATGTGTTACGCTAAACTATAACATACGTTTGCTAATATTGCAAACAAAGCTTTGGTTGCTTAATATCCGAAAGATGTTCAGCAGGTATATTTTAAACCTATCAGAGGAGCTGCATACAATGAATGTATCCAGAGGAATGTATCAGAGACATATTCAAGCCACCTGTAACCTTACTAGCAATATTTTAATACACAAGACATGCACATTTGTCTATGCACACTTCTAAGTCTAAAATTGTCTTCGCACAGGTTAAGCAGTTAAGTAACTTCCACATCTATTTCAATTGCATCGGAGCTTGATGAAAGAAATTGCATTGCCCGACAGAATGAAAATGCATTTGAATTATTCAGCTCGATCATTGATTTGTCTCTTGGCAACATTGGTAAAATTGAACTCGAGAAACTTACCTTAGCATATATAAGTACCACTATCATTTTCATCAATTTGTCTTCGTCCATAACCGGGTTTTAAAATTACCATTGTATTTAGAGTAAATTCAAATAACAGTAAAATGTTCTACATTGTAAGATGACTTCTTTAGGCCACTCATTTAGACCTAATAGTAACAAGAATATATCGCCTACTGCAGGATACCTGAGTAGGACTAAACAGAATAACCACTAAAGAGGAGTAACACGAGGCCATCATTACGCACTGGGGGACAAACAGGGAATACAATTTCATATCTGACTATACAGTATCAAAAATATGTTATGAAGTTACATTTGTGTACAGGCCTTTTATGGATATGAATTGCTGGTGGATTTTTATGCTATTATAGTTGCTGGTTCATTATTATGTACAGCCGAAATTGCAGCAAACTTCATTTTGCGCTGAAAATACATGGGAAGGTTGTGATGATTTTTGACAGATTTGCAATCCTTATGGTAATATGCTTACTGTAAACAACAGCAAAGTTTCATATCAAGAAAACGCTCTGAAATATGAACTGTACAATCATCAGGAAAATATAGGTGTGCTGATCTTTGGACGCGTTTATCTCCATTTGGAACCTCTAATTGAGAATGGGGTGTCATTTTAATCCCTATAATAACATGGCTTTTGCAATTATTTGACAAAGTGAAAATGAAAAAGAGGCATCTGATGGAATCAATCACTGTCTGAAGAAATATAACAATAATCTGTCTCAATAAGTCTGCATGTCAGAAAGAATGTGTCATTAATACTAAAGCTCTAATCCCTTCCAAATTACATTTCACAAGTTTCAGCTGTAACATCCGTAACAATGCAAAGTCTCATTACTTTGTACTGTGTGTTTATATCTACAGCATGTGTAAAAGTTTACCTTAGCCATTAGCGTCTCTTGTTTCCGAATGAAAGGATGATGTAAAGGATCGACAAAACACGTCTTAATTGCTGCTGAAATTCACACATTTCTTTGGCTGTGACAGGTCATATGACATTAAGCTGTTTCTTGGTTGCCATTTATTGTGCCCAAAAATGCAGTGGCAACTATTTCTCTTTTAATCTTTTAAAGATATAAAAAGCCATTTTGATTTGCATGTTTCTGAACAGTCGATGTGATGTTGCCTTAATGTTTTAACTTATTTTACAGTATTGGAATGTAAAATGTGCTATATAGTGTAACGCAAGCCTCGTTTCAATCGTTAAATTAAGTCTTTTATAATTTCTTTTTATTGTTTGGAAGCACATACCTTTGATGAAAAACTCATATTTTGCATTTTAAAACTTATATGGTCAAAACATAGTTAGCCTTCAAACAAAATTGTCACTTCCAAACATTTGGTCGTGGCGTATAAATGACAATTGACTTCAAAATAAAATAATCTTAACACCGAGTTGGGACCAAAAAAATTGTATTTAATTAACTTAATTGCACATGTGTTGAATTGCCATGTAGATTACATCAATTGTTTGTTACCGGTTTATACTTTAAATTTGATCGCAAATATTTTTGTCGACGTCACGACCAAATGTTTGCTACCGACATTTTGTTTGAAGGCCGACTATGTTTTGACCCTATCTGTAAAAATCTTTTATTGAAGGCTCTATCAACACTTCAACAAACTATCGAATCATTTAAGCTGTAGAGAAAGACAATACATAAAAAGATACATGGAGAGAGAACGGTTGATTTAATAAGCTTGTTTGGAATGTTTTTTTACAATGTTCAAAGCGTTAATTCAAAACTTGCCTTCGTGCAGCTAGAATAGTAACCAATCATTAGAAAATGATGCCTCTAGTGTATTTTATCATTTTTAAAATTCCTACAATAGGATTCCCCATTTATTTGCCTTTGTACCAAGGAATATTGTAGGGGATACCGTGTAAATCCTATGGAATAGCTGCAGGCCCGTAGCCAGGATTTTTTCAAGGGGGTGCGGATTTTCAAAAAGTGGACCTTTGGGAGGAAAACACTTCGTTTTGGTCGACCCAAAACTAATTTTAGTTGTTTTGACAAATTGACAAGCAAAAAAAAAAAAAAAGTTTTCAGTAATTTTTTAAGCATTTTGTTTAGTATTTTGGAAAAAACGGCCTTCCATTTACATGTTTTGGTGCTTTAGGTCCTCTTTTAGTGGTTATTTAGGGAATTTTTGTGGACCTTTTTTTACATTGTCAAATTTGGGGGGGGTGCGACGCCCCCACCGCACCCCCCTGGCTACGGGCTTGAATAGCTGCCATCTTGGATTGTCGCTCATGGAGAGTGAGTTATTGTACCTCCGGCATTTACTGCTCCGCATACCACACTTCGAGATTGTTCGAAACGGATTAAAGGGAAAATTGGCGTACTTTGATCAGAGCAAGTTGCAATAGACGCGTCTTGGTGTGCGCATTAAACAAAATATACACGCTGTATATGCGTACATTTAAGATTTAGGCGATCTGCGTGGACATCGGGCCAAACTCCAAATTATCCGGAGGTACAATAACTCTGCTCCATAGGCGACACAAGATGGCGGTGAATCCAGATTCCTCTATAAAATGTCCTTGTATACTGTCAGAGTTGTGCGTGCATAGAACACAAAAAAATGAGTCCTTGAGTGCATGCAGTGCAGGTGCAGTGCACTCCCCTGACCCTGCAAAGAAATGATGAAGGAGGGCATTTGTGTTGTTAATTTTACATTTATTATTTTTAAGTTCTCCCTGTCTTTTATTATTCATACCTGTCATTACTTCTTATATGTCTTTGTATCTAATATATAGATAGGAGATTCCCAACATCACATTTAGTATTTTGATTTCACCATGTACGATTACTCAAAGGTATATTCTCATCATTATAGTCTGGTACTGAAATCAATTTTCTGTGGGGAATTAAAAGTAATTATACATACACAATTGAAGTTCAATAACTACGAATTTTCGTCGAATGGTTCCTTGGATACTTCCACTACACGAGAGATTCGAATGAGGCACAATTCACCATAAGGCAGGTAATCAATTCAATATCTTGGTAAAAATAATAAGATACGTTAGAAGAATGTCAGTTAAACTGTATTACATTCCAAAGTCAAACTGCGTAACAAATAGATCACTAGGAATTATAAATCGAGTCCTGAATAAAATGAATCGTTGTAAAATACACTGTTTTGAAACATACGATGCACTAAGTCAGTTATATGCAAAATTAAATAAAGTACACTTGCATTTTTTTAAATATCAACATCAAATAATATTGTCGAATGTTACGATTGAAAGGCAAAGATGTATACTATATTTTTTATTTTGACGGTATGATTTTTTGAGTATTTTATAATAACAATACTGTTTATCAATCTATACATATCCGTAAGTACTGTTTATCAATCTATACATATCCGTAAGAAAAACATCAGAAGTATTCCATTTGCCGTCTATTTTACATTTACAATTACATTCAGTGTAAAGTAAGAGTATAAATTATACCGAAGTCTAATTAATTTACTTTCGTCTTTTACTTAATTGTACAACTATCAAATATCTTCAGTCATTTATCAATATTATCATATGATACCATTCGAATGTCCTTTTCTTGTAACTGCATCATTTTCTATTTGCATGGAATGGACGACATGAGAACAGACCGAGCTAATGCTAGAGTGCAGTGTATGAAGCACCCTGATATAGCTTTGTGTCTCGTTGTTTCAGGTAATGGAAGCAAAGTAATAACCTGATGTTGTTGCTCACCATTACCTCATGCCATTAATTTGCCATTGTTTTTGCACCATTGGGTGTTAGCCTGGTTTCGACCGAATGTTATAAATAAATAAAAAAAATCTTGAATGTTTGATTACAGATATGTTGACTGTGTAAACAATAAACAATTTCAGTTAATCTTTCTTAGCTTTTAATATTTGCTTGTGTTTTTCTTTCAAAACACAATAATAATTTATATCTCTCTTAGAGATAAAGTCCATATAAATTTTGGTTTTAGATTATTGTTTCGTAATAATGCGATTGGTTAAGTACTTTGCAATGTTTATTTTAGGTATTCATAAAGTGTGATTGAATCCAGAACTTGCGTTTTAGGAGTCCCGTGCTAGTATCCGCTCAGCTATGCTACTGTATATTCAGCTCGTTTTACTTAATTAAGCAGATACACTATTTCTCCTATAACAAAGCTAATTTATTTTGTATTTTTCCTGCTTAACATCTCGTACTGTTACGGGTTTTCAACGATTTCAAATGACCTAGGCCAAAATTACCTCATGGGTTCTTGAATAAAACAAAATAAATACACTGATATTTGGAATACTTCACAAATTTATTACATGTACTTTGTTTTAACACATTTAAAACTCTTGTAAATGTCTTAATTTTACCTTATAGTTATGAAAACAAATCCGCGTGATCCTAGGATATTTCACAATTTATAAGATTATCAATCCAAGGCACGAAGTTCGTACATAATCATAAGTCCCATAATCCACTTGGCAAAATTAATTCCAAAGCGTTCCGTAATTTTGCCCAGTCCCAAAATCCGCTAGGCAAAATTTATTCCGAACTCCAACGACGATTTACAGTCCATCGATCACAAAGAAGCTCTGCTTGGCTTTGAACCTGGATCCAATGCTCATGAATATTATCCTCTTGGATATAAATATAACACACAGTTTTTCCTCAATTCTCTATTCGTAATATAATCGTTAATTCTCCAAAATATCGCTATCTCCAATCTCCATCCAAAGTGTCGCAAATTCCAATCTCCATCCAAAGTATCGCAAACTCCAATCACCTGTATAACTCCATCCAACAAAATCAAACTCCTCAAGCAGTTCTCGAGCTGTTCCAACAAAGTCAATTTCATATCTGCCCAAAAATCACTTTGCTTGGGCTCATTCACATTTGCATAAAAATTCCCCCATGTTCTCATACAGTGTTTTTTTTTTTTAATTCACTGTGAATTTTCCATAGTACATTTACAATGCAAGATAAATACAAACACTTTATATGACAATTTTTTAGTCTATTTTTACAGAATGGGAAATTACACTAGATTGCGAAATAAAATTCACTCAGAAAAAATTCCCTTTCCATGGCAATCAAAGATCCCAATAATTATGTTTCTTTTAATTGAATAATTAATTAATCAACAAAAACAAATAATTCAGGTTCACATAATAGTACTCTTAATATATAGTATCACATTTATTTTTGTACATATTCGTCAAATTATAAAGTCGTCCTCATTCATATATAACAAACATCAATTTGTTCTTCCCCCTGACAAACTATTCAAACTAAGTATTCAAAACTGAACACAACTGATATACTAAAGCTCTTTATTTTTTAATAAAATATTATGACCTTTTCTAATCGTCCTAGAAAGCTGCACCGTCAATATAAATCAATTATTCATTGCCTCTTTTCGTCAGAAATCAGTTTCCTGTTTGCCGAGAGGACCAATTCATCAACACAATTTATATATATAATAAGCAAAGATTGATTGAATCAGGAATATGTGCAGTGTTTGACTGTGAAAATCTTTGAAATAAATGATGGCATAAATTGCAGAACATGACATACATAGTTGAAGACGTTTAGTTAAAGCTGAAATTTATCAGGGTAAAATAATGTTAATAAAGCATTAAAGAATTAAGCGGGGATGAACCTACATAACGTGACTCGCTCAGTCAGTTGAATATTATTTTACTCGCTAAATGTAAAAGGAGTGAAAAATACAGTGAATCCTAATTCACTTGAAAAAGAGTATAAACCACTCGAAAAAGAGTGCAAACAACTCGTAAAAGAGTGTAATTCATAAAAAAAAAGTTGCTTGTGTTGGTTGATCCACTCTTAATACATGTAGAGAGAAATCACTGTACATTCATTAAAAAAAAAATATAAATGCTGATTCCCCGATGTGGCGATATGGATGTTGTATGATTCAATTTTATATATTGACAATGTGCCATGTCGAACAAATTATGTTCATTCTGCTCACATCATTACCTGCTCCCCCCCCCCCAATCTTGCAATATCTTACAATAAGCATTTTCCAGGTCAACTAAGAGAACATGTTAGACAGATGTCTAGTAAGATTCCATATGGGCATGTTGTCTGTTAGTAGGGATATCAACGATAAAATTACAGTTCAATTTGTTTTCATAACACATTCGAATTGTACTCTGTTTACAAAGTCAAATGACACCAAGATCACACCTGTGGGTCAAGTGGTTCCGGAGATATTAAAAGATTTTGTCCGAAAAGTTTAGCGTAATTTGAGCTACAAATAGGGGCAAATTAGAGAAAATTTCAATATAAGGAATATGAGGGCGTGTAAAAATGACAAACAAATTAAGACAATGATTTGGTTTAAATATTTTTCTTCTACAAGTGCTTGACAATAGCTAGGCGTTCAAAAAAAAAACTCCCCTGTCTCACTTCATATTGAAAATAATCGCCCAAACTTAAGGTCATTTGTTCAATTTTAACCATGTGGGTCCATTTCACAAGGTGTTTCAGATGTACCACGGGAGTAGTATAAGGTATGAGAAATTATGACAACTGTAGTAACCATACTCTCGCAACCACTAAAAGTACTGATATCTATAATATTTCAATGATTTTTACTGGATTAATGATATGAAAGAGGGGTGCATGCCAGCCCTGGCATCATCAGTTACATTCTGATTTTGAACCAAATTCACAGTTTTACGGATACCAAAAAGACGAAAGAAAACTTCGGCATGTTTTGTAATGTCCAGCTAGTGTTTGCTGGATAAAGCGTCAGTGATTATTTGCACTGCTGGCGGGATTTATCAAACACAAGAAGTGACAAATCCGGAATGATTCATTCATTGTTGAAAGTCAAAAAATATACCCTTTTGATCACGAATATCTACCGGTTATAATGATGAGAGACACTTTTTCGGACGGAGAGGTCATGTCTCATCCAGGAATTGCAAAAGGATTGAGAGATCTCCGACCGGGGCGGTGATCTGGGGTTATGATCGACTGCTGCGAAGTACAAGAAGAGCTTTCCAAAAAGTGTCCTTCATAAATGGAACAGGGGACACATCGGAAAATGCATTTTTTACAACGCACTATGCAGCGGATTTGTTGTTTGAACGGCGACCTCTGGTCCATTTCTCCCACGAGTTGCTCATTTATGAAAACATGTGAACATTCAATCTCCTGTAATATACTTGTTTTATTATTAACAATTATAATAAAAAAAAAATCTGATATTAAAAAAAACCTCAATTTTTTATTTTTTATTATTTTAAACATTATTGGTCCCATTATTGGTCCCATTATTGGTCCCATCAATGAAGAGGTTTAAGTACAGGTATACTTGAACACAAGTTTCAACCCAGCACGGAATTTTCAACACTTATTGTCATCCCTAACCAGCCGATTAGTGAGTTGCCAGTTGGCTGGGGTTGGTATTACTTGGACACATGGGTTCCTCACTTCAATACAATCCACGATGGAGGCAAGAGAGATAGCATAACTGCTTGATCACTTTGACCACTTTTTTATTAGTGTGTTTTAATAAAGGCTTGTTCATCATTGATTGCAGTTACTAGAATATGTAGCAGAATAAAGTTTCAGCAGGAAGTACAAACACGAAATCTAATTTGGTTTCTGTTGCTCCATCAAGGCAAATCCCAAATTCGCACCGTAACACCTTGTATCCGTCCTCACTGGAAATCACTGGATTCCTGCAAACACGATTGCAAATAGCAACACCAGAATCAGCGACAAAATCCCTGGGACAAAATCAACAATGATTTACTTTGCACCTCATGTGCATTTCAAGACGAACATATACTCTCAAATTTTTCTTTTCTATTTTAGTCACAGTTTAACGTCGACATGAATTAATAATTACGTTCAAGAATCTATGCAAATCGTGCCTTAAACAAAGATTATCATTATTTTCCAGTACTCTTTGATATCTTATGGCATATGTATTCAGAAATGCAGTCACATTGGCTGACACCAAATGCAGGTATATAGACACTATAGTCAATACAGTCAATATCTCGGCACCATAATCCAGCCTTAATAGTTTTTTGCTGAAAGGTATAGACTTTGACGTAGTTGTAAATTGGATATAAGTTAAAGAGTCAATTTAAAAAACCATATTTATTTTGCCTTTACACAGAAGTTTGCAAGATTGGCGCATACGTTTCGCACTGATGGGAAAGACATCAAGATTCGCAGAGCAATAATGTGGCGAGCCTGTAGCAATCTCATTAATATCGGCTGGGCTATTGAAAACATCCAATAGAATGGGACTATTCCTTGTTTGCTGTTGTGCTAAGTTGCTGAAAAAGGCACCTGATGTGATTTGGATGGCATAATTGACAAACAATATGGTGACCTCCCAATCACGACTACAAAAATTGAGAAAAGATGTCTTTTTCGAGGCAGTCGAAAGGAGAGGAGGGAACTATTGGCGAAAACAGGCACTACACAACGGAGAGTCGTCCTGGGAGTTTTTTTTTCTTCTTCTTCATTTTAGCAGATTGATGAGTAATTGAGCAAATGTCATTTCAACTTCGGTTCTCTGCTCAGTGAGTATATTTTTCTGGTTGTCAAGATTGAATTCAAATTTATACTTATTTGTTACCAACCCAGATGAATGAGAGTATACACGTTCATACATCAAAGTTAACCAACGCAACACTCACCAGAGACGGGGCTGACATAAATTACCGAGAGTCTACGAGTCGATTTTGAGGTCAAGTGTCAATAAGGTCACTGACCTCGAATCTGAGTTGCCAGTCTAACTCCAGATGAAGGACGAAGCAAATCATCCGAAAGTTTGAGGTATGTTAAATTTGTGTTGAGAACATCGGATCAATTACAAAGAAAGCCTGTGTAGCATACCGTAAATATAAATGGCGTTTGTCTTGTCCGCTAGTTACCAGGGGTCTATTTTAAGTTATAAAGATAAAAGCTGGGCAAGAATATTATTACTGGTAGATTTCGTTGATTTTGAAACATTTTTTAAAATTCGAAGATAAATTAACCATTCTCCTATTAATCAAGAGATTAGTTTTGAGATGAGATGAAAATTAGTGCCTCAAGTATGAATTTTATCCAACATTTTTGTCAGGTTGATGAACTTGTAAAATCCAAAGGTATCATTTGGGTTTAGTTTTACATCTTAATCAGGGGAAGGTATTTGTAATCTACCATATAACCAGATATATCATATTCCCTGTTTTATCTCAAATATCGTTGAATGTATTTGAAACTGATATTTCCATCATTAGTGTGCTATAATTAGCGCTATCAAAAGTCTCATCAAATAACGCAAAGAAAGAGATTACTACTCCTTTTAAATGTCATGCAGATAAATGCCTATAGATATGTTCAGCTGTATTATGCACAAACGTAGCTGACATATTCTTTCTTTCTTTTCTGATATATATTGTAATTTATCAGGTTCAATATGCAAAACTACTTTTAATTGCGAAACACGTCTAAATATAGCGAAGTAATGTATATAGAAATTCCAGATACTTCGTAGCCAAAGACATCGGCGTATTTATACAATACGCAGGAATAATCATCTTCATTCACGTTTGAATAAGATATCTAGCGTCAGGGTTAAGCTAGGTAGTCAGTGATCAATGTTACTCACAATTTTTTTCTAAACGCATTTTTGCTATTATTTTGTAAATATTTTGGGAAGCATTTTTAAGAAGCTAAACATTGTTTTTCAAATTATTAAATACTGGTGTTTATGAATATAAATGACTAGAATCTCGTGATCACTTATAGCATCCAAAACAACTGGCATCCATATTTATTTTGGATTTAGCAGCGTAAGTTCCGGTGCATGTCTAAAGTGGTTAGGGGTCGTTTTGACTTGGTGGAAAAAGCAGGGGCGCTGTTTACGAGCCCGTAGCGAAAAGTTTTATCGGTAATTGTAACATTAATTGAAGGTTATTTGAAAGATAAAGTAGAGGGCTACAACTTGATGTTAACTGAAACTTCAAAATATTGTCACGCCAGTATGAAAAAGCTCAGAGAATATGGGCTAAAATGCATTGGTTTTAATGGAGAAGTTATTTAGTGATGTGCGCCCTAAAGGCCTAAATATACTTTGTCATTTTTGTAGTCATTTTCATTCAGAATTTTTCTCATGGTGTTACATTTTCACCACTATGTTAAATTTTCATTCGGGATGAAAATTTTCGATTTTGATTTTTTCTCATGGTGTTAAATTTTTGTCATGGAGTAAAATGTTTCACCACAGATTTATGAAAATGTTTCATGATGGTGTTCAACGGGGCAAAGATCGATCTCATTAGGTCCAGAACAATACCATAATAATTGGTCTTTTCATTATAATCTGATATCTGTCCTTGACAGGTACTAAGGATTTTATTCTGCTGAAAAGATTTTCTGACTCCTTTGATTTTTCTCCAAAGAAAAACTTTTTTCATTTGGAATTTTTATCACCGTCTTTATTTTTTATCATTCTATTTGTAGTTTTAGCGGATAATTCCGATCGATAGTATCGTCTAGGAAGTCGAGGTCAATATGCATTCAGCTCTATGGATTTTCAAGATGGTAAAAATGACAAAATACATCTATAGCTTAAAGAAATAAAATAATCATGATGATATAGAGTCAAAGTATCTCTTAAGCTTACCAGAAGTATGTCTCGAACTGAAAAGTAATGGACAGCAAGTAGACTGTTGTGTTATTCAAAATGAAAAATGGTGGCGTGATTCTTTACATTTACGTTGGCATTATTGCGTTGTCAGGAGCTTGAACTATACAAATGCGCGCATCAGAGCAGACGGTGAAGTGTTGGGTTACGAAAACTATGGATATCTTCATCTCGATGTTTACAAGCTTTTTAAGGTTTCAAGAAGTATTTGTATTATGTTTTTCATTTTGAAGTTGAATTTGTTGTATTGCAATTACATAATATGGTATCAAAAGTTTTATGTCAATCCGGCTCCTGTGAGTTAAGTTACATGTCCACGCATTAGGTTTTTGGCATTTTACTTTTATGCAGAGAATCTTGTTTCACAAAATGGTGCAGACGCTTACGAATATCACCTCAATCACAACTCCATTTTAGGGGTTGATAGAAAAGTCGCTAGATCTAAATCCAAGAATAAATTTCTTCACTTTGGATTAAATATCTAGCGTCTGGGTTAAGTCAGGTAGACAGTGATGGAATTCAATCTCTTAACACTTTCCATTCATATTCCAAACATAGCGTTTCTAAAGAAAACATGTTTTGCTAACACTTTATCACTATCAATCTATCATAATCAATAATGCATGTAGCGATTGAAACTATCTTACAATTTGACACATACATGCAACTACTTAA
>JXSR01S013115.1:6563-23417 GCA_000969725.1 Ophiothrix spiculata
ATATACCAAATCTTCCAAATTTTGAGTCAACACTTAATAAAAATCCACATTTATTTCTGCCCAAATTTACAGCATATAGGCAAAATTCTAAGGTCTTGAGAAGAATTTGCTGGGTGGGAATTGATTCTCACCTCCAGAGGATTTGTAGGTAAGTAACCTTTGAATTATCTCTAATTGTACTTAACCGCTTCTGTTTTGAATTGGTAACTTCGGTATGTCTGTTTATATTCAGGCGAGACCAAAAAATGCCCTACTTAGCTCTGTGATGTCGTCTGTTTGTTTTTTATTAGGCATTGTCAACAAGAAAATAACATAAGTATAGCAATAGAAAAAATACACAAATTACATGAATTACAGAACCTGCTGTAACACCACTCAAGGGTGGGAATACACTGACACCAAAGCTGACAAAACCAGGATAACCCATTAAGCCTACCAGTAAAAGGACGCTTATTTCCAATGGGGTCCCAATAAACGAAAGCAGAGGCTGTGAATGAAATGCAGGAAAAGAAGAACAAAAATTAAAAAATGACACAGAGCAGATAAATGGACCAAATAAGCCTATACAGTAAATTCACCCCTTTCTTGGTTCAAAGTGACATTAGCAAGATGTTTTTTCACACTTAGTTTGAAGGCGTATTTAGTTGGGATGTGTTTGATGTTTTGTGGCAGTGCATTCCAATCCTGAATGGCGTTGTGATAAAAGGAGGTTGAAGCTATGCCCTTTACTGATGGAACAAAGAAATTTACTGCAGGTATATAATTGATGTTCATAATAAGCAAACAGTTGTTGTTTATGGAGCAATTTAAAGGGAAATTGGACAAAAATTTGAAATTTTATTTGTGAATGATTTACACTTCATATGTTAGAAAAGAGCAGTCAAGTACAAGATGTGGGCAACATTTTGATCAAAACCTTCAGAAAAGTCAAAAATTTGATTTCTATTTTATTTGTTGATCTTGGGTATGAGGCTATTCTTTAAACATATTTATTGATGCTATATATCAAGAAAGATCCAAAGAGTTGTAAAACATTTCTTTCGCATCATAGATTGCAGATAAATGATAAGAAATTTGGAGTTTGTATAGGCTCCCAAAAAGGCCAATTTTAAAACTTCAGCTATAGAGGGCAGTATTCATTGTTGTCGACAACCATAATTAAAAATAAAAGAATAAGGCCCGTATTCCAGAAAGGTGTCTAGCTAAATCAAGGTTTTATTTCTCTTCAACAGCACGACTCATTGAACTGTTCTGCTTGAAAGCTGCAATGATGCGTATAATTGCTGGACAGTTGATGCTCAGTTAAACAATGGTTTAGCTAAACATCTTTCTGGAATACGAGCCTAAATATTTTGCTATATGGTTTGAAGTTTACAATGAAACTTGGCATACTGTCATTATTACTGCTAATACTTTGAATGATGCAAAAATCTCAAAATACTTGGGGAAAAGTTTGGGGATGATGTTGAACTTGTCCAATGCCCCTTTAAGTTAAGTCATTATTGTAATAAATACAGTCTATCAATCAAATCACAAAAAAATGATTGGATACATTTCAAATTACAAATGACAACAGGCTAAATTCTCTTGGATAATTGTATTTTAATATCTCTTTTTCATGTTTTCAAAACATTCCCACAGCAACACAAAATATTACACATTCATTACTATTAAACAAAGGAGCCAATACAGACTTGGGCAGAAGGAATGCATGATAATCAACAATGAACAGAGTCTTAGGCCGGGGTCAGACGAAAGACGAGGTCGCATTCACTACAATAAATTTTGCTCTCGTAATACATCTGACCCGTATTAATTACAATCGGGTCGTCGTCGCATTAAAAAAATGAACGATCATAATTTCCATAATTGAGATGTATTGTAATAAAGTTGAAAGTAATGCGGTGAAAACCCTGTGTGAAACCACCTAGTAATTAATTACGACATTGCATTACTATAGTCTGCATGCTGAAAATGATGTGCTAATCTCATCTCCTAATTAATTACGACATTGTATTCATTGTGAGGTTGTAATACGTATGACCACATGTTGTAACTGATGACATGAAATTTATTGTAATAAATAAATGTTGTTGTTCGTCTGACCCTGGCCTTATACTACTTCAGGCGATACACGTTGTGACTGAAGTGCTTTTGTTTAAGACAAGCAACTAAGACTCTGTCACACATCAACTTATATGAGCCAATGAACTTTTTTAAAACATTGATATTCGATATGCAATTTGTTAAAGTTGGCGTCACAATTCTTCAGACGATGTTAATAACCATCCAGAGTACAGGGCTAATTGTTTACGAACGTGATCGGTGCCCTGCAATTGGTGGTCACGCGACTGATTTTGTCCGAGGAATTTTTGCAGAGACTTTAGAAGTATGTTGAATGTGTTATCCATACATACGGTGCTGTTTGTTAAGCATACATTAATTTTGTTATTTACATGGTGGTGTTTGTTACGCATATATTTGTTTAATATGTGAAACCTTTATATGTTAAACATGCGTTGACATTAACACAGTTATGTGTGACAGAGCCACAGATTCACTGAGGAGATACAAGGCGCGCCGCCATTTTTATTCCGGTATTGAGGCAAAATTGGGGGTATTCGGGTTTTCACCGAAGCTGCGTCGGGACTTGTCGCAACTTAGCGCGTCCATGATCTTGTGCGTCTGTTTTGTTTAGGTGCACCATCTGCGTAAATCTTACGCGTGGTGGATAAATATATAGCACCCGCTTACGGTCGGTCAAGATTCTGCTTGTCTCAAGTGGACCCGGATACCCCCAATTTGAGCTCCATGGCTGACGACGCCATTACACGGGCCGGTATACAAAGCCTGGTATCTCCCTTGTAAATCTATGGACAGAGCCCTACCCTACTGACTAGGCATAAAATACATATCTTTTCAGAGATTCAGGTAGTAATCAAGCACAACAAAGTTTGTAAAATCATCGCAATCTCTTCATTCGTTCACCTCAATAAAGGGGTCACAACCTAGATGCATCATTAAACATGGTTCATATGGGCAGGAAATCTTTGCTGATGCAAGAGTGCTATGCCCATTTGAGAGTGAAAAAGCCTGTTTTCTTATTTGAAAGTAAAATCTATTTTTAGGCACATTTGCCTATGCGTACACATAGTTTATTGATGCTTATTCCCTTTAAGTGCAATTGAATACCAGAATGCAATAGTGACCCAAGTCCAATGGAATAGTTTTTAAAAAAAACAAAGAAAACTTCACAGTATGTCTGATGTTTAAGTTATGCCAATTTGGCTCACAGGGTAGGTTATATATAAATCCAATTGCCATATGAAAAATGATTTTTCTATAGTACTATAGTATTTGTGTATGCAATGCTTTGCAGTGGGTCATTTTAAACAGTGAACTCATTTTTGAAAAAAAAAAGGAGACTTGGGTCAGTCTATATAATTGAATCATGATCTGCTGAACACTTGGAAAACATTTCTGTTTTGTTTTGTTCTCAAGAAATGTCTGTTTAAAGAATATGTGCAGGAACACTATTATTGAAATCAGTAAATTTCCTACAATATGCAGTGAAAATGAAAAAATGCACTGCTCGCATCTTGATTGGTTAGTTCGACTCACCAATGGCATGAAACATAAGTCTTTCATACTACGGGAGGTGAAACACTTGTTAACTCCACACATTTAGTGCATACGATTTTCTTGATTTGTAGGAAATATAATGACTTCAATAATAGTTGCCACATAGAGAACCATTTTGCCATTAAGAGTGGATAATTATTGAAGTAATTAGAAGTAAAAACTACTCGAATACAGATTTTTTGATATCTTTTACTTCCAAAGTGTATCAATTGATATAATTCACCAACACTTTTGCCCAAAATTGATCTCAATCTGTGTTAGGTGACGCAATCAAATACATGTGATGCATCACTTATTAAAATGAATCAGTTGTTGGGTGATAAATATCCCTCATTATGAGGGATATTTGTCAATCTTTGATCCTTTTTAAGAGTAAATGGTTTTAGCTGAAAAAGTTAAGTCAAAGGTTTAATGGCTTATTCTATTTTCAGGGGTCCATTTTTGTGACATGTTTTATGTCCAAGTTTCTTTGATTCAAATAGCATAAATTTTCATATCTTCATTTATTTGAAGTAATGTGGGTCCAGGATTTGAAAGGTCCAGTGAACCACAATCTCTGATTATTCTACAAATTACGACAGCAATCTGAGTGAATACGTTGAGAAAAATGTTGTATACGACTTGGACATGAGTGACACATATTTGACAAAACTGGATCCTAAAAAACGGAATGACCCATATCTACTATTGTATTTTGCGCTCTATAAATGCAGTGTATTATAAATGCAGTGTATTACTATGGCAGTCCAGTATATTACAAAAAATATGGGCTAAAAGTTACAATTATAAAGAGTGGAGCCTCACCAACACAAACTCATTGGGGCCAAAGATTTAGTTTTGTGTTATTAGGATTTTGTGTTATCTAACTGAATTCACATTGAAAATAAATACTTGTGACCAAACCATTTTGTGTTTAGACAATTTTGTGCTAATGAGATACATGCAGATTTGAACAACCAGTTGTTTTTGATGGGATAGGACACATTTGACCAAATGATTGATGATATGATACCCTATTCACTCGTCCAATTCAACTATGTATTTTCTGTATGGATGTCTCTGTAGCATTGGGTTATTTCATACTATTGTGCCAAAAATGATGTCAAAATACTGTTATAATGCTTAGAGTAGGGGTGATTTGTCAAACTATTGAAAGTTGGAGGATTTAAAAAATTAAAGGTTTGTCAGTCGGAAAATAGTTGAATTGGACGAGTGGATAGGGTATTCCCATAGCTGGAAGCAGTCCTATATCAAATGCAGCACAACAATCAATACCTCAGCCAGGCATCCTTTCGTTTTCTTTCTTTTACAGCGAGAAGGAAATCTGTAAAATAATGAGCTGTGTGTAATCTTGTTGCAGTTTGAATACCACACATCTCATCTCACATGATTTGGGCATCAAAATATTTGCTAAAATTAATCAAAATTTCCGAGCGCTGGTATTTTCTCAATAAAGTTGCATTGAAGTCGGCATTTGTTTTCACAGCAATAAATGGGCAAAGGTACCAGATATAAACAAGATGCCTGGATGTCAGCTCCTGTCTATAAAGCTGAATCAAATTATCAAAGTATTTTTCTGGTTCCTTCTGCTCTTATAACATGCATGATAGCTTAGCTACATGCATGGACTGAACTTGTGAAGAGAGTGGAATTCAGTTGCAACACTAGTACTTCAGCACCATGCTTTCTCCATAATATGTGCAGTACAAAATAATAAAGCTATTGATTGAAGAGTAGAAAAAGAAGTCCACTAATTCACTTTCATTTTTGTCCTCCAAGGAAGCAAAGTTCATGATTTGGTTGGTTGAGCTTGTTGCCTAGCAGCCATTTCTGTTTGGATTTTGATGTTCATAACTTCTCCAACAACTATGAAAAAGAGATAAACAAAATTGCCTATCACTGAAAAGAACATGATAAACACAACAGAAGTAAACACTAGTCATACTCTAAGTCATATTCTACAATTTTCAAGAATCAAACTGGACTCTTCTGTTTTTGTTTGCGTGAGTCTTTGTAGAGTCTTTAACTAATGACAAAATTTTAACCCTGAGTCTTGCCCAGACTCCACTATTGCCATTTTTGCAGTGAGGGGTTATCACATCTCCTTCACCAAGAGCCAAATATCTTCCCAGAATTGGAAAAAGACTGGACCCATTTGACACCTGGACCATAGAATCACATAACCTTTCTTGCATGGCTTCTCCTGTGGTGCAAGATGTGCAGAAGCCCTCTGGCATCTAGGGGCTTCGCCCCCTCGACCCCCACCTGGGGCTTTGCCCCTGGACCCCACTAGGGCCATGAGCAGGACCCCCGCCATATGGCAAAACCGCTTAGCAAATTAAAACCTACAATGCCTAATGACTAAGAGTTGGGGATTTATACCGCAAAGTCATGTGTGCGTGTGTGTTTTTTTATTATTATTTATAACATTATAACATTCAGCTGAAAGCCAGGCTAATCCCAATAGTGCATATGCATTTAATTCAAGGAACGCATCCATGGTGTGAAAGACATAATTTTGTAAAGAATTTTCGATTTTAGATGCAGGAGGAAACCAAAGTGCTCGGAGAAAACCTGCGAGGACAAGTATGGATCGACAAAGGGTAGAAACGCTGCGCCAACCCGTCCCCCTTATGTCTCATTGTTAACTTTATAGCCATATTAAAGGTGCAATTCATGATTCTTACGTGATGAATACTTTGCCTCTTTTCCATCTAAATAAAAAGAAGAGCGCAACATTAACTTTGCATGCTGAAATATTCACTCGATTCCAATCATTCGTTTTCAAGTAATGAGGTTTTCAGCCTTATCAGAATTGTCATAAACTACTATGTTGCAATTATCGTCAGTAAGAAAATGACACACTTTCTCAATTATCTCAATAATGCAAACACATGCAAGAATGGTTTCGGATTTGAATCATTTACCCTATCAAGAAAGCTAAAAATCTCAACTTTGATAGAGGTGACCTTGAGAATGAAAAGTGGATCATGAATTGCCCCTTTAAGTTGAAGAGAACAGGTATGTTTAAATATCATCATATACTCACGTTGTCTCATCTTGGATTTCTCTATCAGAATTGGTTGCACTTTCTCCATTTGTTTAGTAACAAAGTCTATTTTTCTCTTCATATAATCTTTGCCTTGTGGTAAAGTCTATACAGGGGAGATAGAGAGAGAATAAAATAATCATGTATGTTAAACTTTTGAATGTGTTATCATCTCCAAAAAACGGCATGGTGAGGAAATAACCCAAGATTATCAATGTTTTCATATATAGCTCTTTTGAGTGAAGCAAGCAGAAACATACATGTATTGAAAAGTATATGTCCTCACATCATTATACAATCAAGTACCTCTCCCACAATTACCATTCAACATCATGATTGACACAAATTTGATGAGTTGAAACAATTTCTAGCATGATCAATATTACCACAATTTTTGTAAATAAACTACTCAAAAAAGCTTCATCAAACTTGATGAATGCACTTACAATTTTCTGCCACAATGGAGGCAAATTCCTTGTCATGCCATTTCTTGGTGATATCATATTCTCCAGGCAGAGGCAGTCACAATTATTGCCATCTTTTATATAATTCAAATAACACGCTAACATGAAATTCAAAATTTTATTTTATTTATTGACTTAAAATATGTTACTATTGAAAAAATGTTTTCTGTTATGTCACATGATTTCACCATATCTCTCATCTTTTGATAGCCCAGTTGTGACGCCGAGAAAAATCCCAAGTTCCAGTTGTCCACTGAAAGTGAGCCCTGTTATAGAGATTTAATCTTCTCTGTTCAGAAAAATTCTCCATCTCCATCTCCATGTATTTGTTTAATTCTGTTTCTACTAAATAAGATATGGACTCACCTTTTATACAATTCAAATAACACGCTAACATGAAATTCAAACTAAACATTTTATTGACTTAAACTATGCTACTAACGAAAAAGATATTTTCCGTTAATTTTATTACGTCAAATGATTTCACCATATATCTTTCTAGACCATCACTTTTGAGGAGCTCGATTGAGCATGAGCTCCTACAGCTCATGAGAGTGTTTCTTTGAGCTCCTTGCCACCATTTCAAAAGCATTGTCTTACAGGAATATTTGAAATCAAAATCCCCATAACACTCCTCACCAAACTCAAGAGAGTGATTGACAGAGCTCCCGGTATTTTTAGAAATGAAGGCCTATCTTTCATAAAATTATTTTTTATAGCCCTGTTGTGATGCCGAGAAAATCCTAAGTTAATGTTGCCAGCTGTAGGTGAGCCCTGTTATAGAGATTTAATCTTCTTCGTTCACAAAAATTCTGCATCTGCCCATGTATTTGTTTAATTTTGTTACTACTAAATAAGATACAGACTCACCTTTTCCACATAGTACCCTGTACCAATGTCTATTAACACACTGTTGACATCACTGATTTTGCCTGGTACATACAACTGTTACAACAATGTCAAGGATGTAACAAAGCAGTATGAATCCAAATGGTTATACACTGAAAAAAATGTAGGCCTATACAAAATATCTTATCAAAGTATTAACCCTAATTTACATTACTAATCATTCAATATCACATGTAATCCACAACGCTTCTTCAATTAGACAATATTAATACACACCACCTTTTTTTGAGGTCATTGTTTAAAATCGGAGGGTCAAGGTACATGTCCTTTATCCCTCAGAAAAGTACTGTACTGAGGCACAAAACAAACACCAACGATTCTAAACAATGACTAACTTAAAATGTGGTGCAAAGTTATATTTTGTTATTAATGATGGTGATTTTTTTCATTTAAACTTTTAACTTTGACCATTTTTGGTAAAAAAATGATGAAAATCATACTTTTTCATCTGCTAAAAAATACTTTTTCATCTGCTAAAAATATTGATCAGTCCAGGCATTGCTTCCCCATTGCATTTAGTCAAACGCAACCTCCACCATATCATTGCAGGCGCATATTGTTGCATTTAGAGCATATATGATATTACAGCGAGCACTGATTACAACCAGGTCATTATCAGAAGTCAATATTACCTGATGATGACTGCACAGTTGTTTGCAGAAAATCAGAAATGATCTTTTTAGATTGGATTGTGCTATTACCTAGGTTATTAATTTCTTTCAAGGTGATGACTGTATTGTGTGCTAGATAAAACTATCCCAATATTTTCATCCATACATGCTTACAAAACTTAAACTGATTTTAACTTGTGAGTGTGGGGTGAGTGAGGGGAATATGTTGGGTTGTGTTGGGATGTGTTCTGTTTCTAGCATATCATCTCCGAAACAAGGGGTCAAAATGAGATTGTTTCAAACTGCATTCCATCCAAACCAATGTTCACCACTTAAGTCTTTTACCTTGTTCCTCTCTTTTATAAACCCCATATATAATGAAATTTGGTAATTTCAAAGAGCAAAATATAGCTATATTATGGTATCTGAAATGGCTATAGTCCACAAAAATTCTTCAAATTCTTATAAAGAAAGGATACAGACGATGTTAGAGGCACCAGGATTTGTTTTCCTGAAAATGAAATAAAAAGAGAGAGTACATAATTGGCATATCGTAAGAATTAAAAGATTTAGGGCCGCTTCAAAACCCAACCAGCGGTTGTCTGCTGGTTCTGGCCTGTAGGCTATTTTTTATTCTTGTTTATTATTTGTTGAACCAGCCAGAACTGGCAGACAACCGCTGGTTGAGTTTTGAAGCAGTCCCTTACTTCTATTACATGTCATAGTCACAAAATAATTTTATACCAAACATGTAAGATCATTTGCATATCTTTTAATAGCAATTATCATATGGTGGCCTTTCATTAGGTGGGTATGCTGAAAAGGTGGTGTTGTTACATTTTTTCATGGGTTCTCGAACTTATTTTGATGTAAATTCACTACTCCTTGACCTATTGACTTGTTTAATGTCTCATTTGAAAGCTTATATGTTCTGCTATTTGTGGCAGTAATTTGGTTTTCATGGGTTTCATAATTTAAGAGAGACAATGGTTTGAACTCGGCAGTACAAGGGTGGTGGTGCCTAAGGATGCGGTGCCTACGGATGCGGTAGATACCCAAATTGAGACAATATCGCCATTTTGGAAGGTTTGACACTGTTGGAACATTCACAAATGGATTCTGTGACCTCAAATACATACAGATAGTCACCAACATGGCTAAAATTTGGTATATAATTACAGTAATTGGCAAATTTATCATTTTTAGAACTTTCTAAGATCCCCTCTCCCCTCGATCAGTTTTTTGGGCAGTACCTTTTCATTTTTTGTCCGATTTTGACAAATTTGGTGTCAAAATGTTCAGGGGATCAAGCTGCATCAAATAGGAATTAGGACAGAATGATTGAAACATCACCATTTTCTCCCTTTGTATAGCCCGCCTCTAATTAATTGAAGGTCATCAACACCAAGACCCTAAGGGGTCTGTTTCAAGTTTAATGCATCAAAGTAACTATTAAAGTGTTTAGAACATATCATGAAAAAATGAACTGTTTACCATTAATCATTCCAATTTATGACTTGCTTTAGTAAAAACAGGCAATTTTGAGAAAAACGCGTTTGAAAATTACAGTTTGCATTGCCGTCTATGGCGTAATTAACCATCAATTAGCTCATAACGCCAAAACAAAAGTGATATTTGGCTAAAAAGTTACTTGAATTGAAAGAGATTAATAATATTAACATCATATCAAACAATTGTTTTTTTGACCATTTTGACCATGTAACACATTTTTCACCCACCTCATGAAATGCCACCATATATAATTTTTTAATATGGCTTTGATTAGTAAAACTCGAGAAGCAAAAAAAAAGACCATGATACATTTAGCAAAAGTTAGTAAAAACTTTGATGTGATCCAGATTCATGCCCAATTTTTGTTCTATATTTATAGTTGAAGAGGAGAGTTCCAAACCAATTAGATTCATCAAAGTCAAGTCTAAGATATCTAACCCATACTCCGGCAACGGATTGGTTTGACTGATAATGCGGCTACGTTAAGTTAGGGTATTGCACCACCCTGGTGTCATTCCTGGACCTACGCTGCACAAGTATGTAGTGAGCCCCGCTCTGTATTTTGGCCGCCCGCTACAATTACTAGTACAACGCAATAAACATCATATAAACACCTCACAAAAGATAAGTTGACAGTCAGTCTGATCCCAATAAATCCAAGAATGAACCCTCAAATTCCATCAATATTGCCATATATGAAAAATTTGCAGTCTCAGCTAAATATTGACTCCAAATTTGACATCAAAACCGTTACCATTCTTTTACACCAGCCGTTTGTAATTTTGATCTCAGTTTTCATTTCTCACATAGGGTAATACACACAATACAGAATTAATGGTTCAGCTCTACTCACACTTAAAAAAATTGTTTACAGCATAATAAAAATCGTGGGGATTTCAATTTCTATTCGTCTACATGACCAAGAAATGTCAAGTTGAAATGTGACGAAAAGCAATAACCTGTGAAGTGTAAACTTTTCTTCTTTTTGATTTGTTGAGATGGTCAGAAGCCATAGCAGAGTTGTTGAATACACATCGATTTCTCAGTTCTCTCAATTGGTACTAGAGGGGAAAAAACGAGGTTTGTATATATCGAAAATTGATCATTTCAAAATTCAAGTTCTAAATGGATGTCATACATCTTACATGAACTTATGTGTTTGTTTCATGAATGCTAAAGTAAAAATGCTTTATTTTTAAATGTCATTTTAACTTATGTGTATAATTTAAGAAAATCTAGATAAGGCTTTTTGGCCTACAATTATAGCAACTTGACAAAAATAAAATAAAATCAAACCAATTTCATCAAAAAGGATAAATAAACAGGTCTCGAAGTTGGTAAAACAGCTAAGATTGACACGCATTAGACAACAACATCTCTGTACTCTATGCAATATGAAAAACATCGATCATCTATCGATTCCACTAGAAAGCATTGTAGTGATGCATTTTAACACTGCAGGTATACTCAAAATGTGAGAAATGAAAACCGAGCTGTTTTTTTCAAACGGCTGGTGATAATGATTGATGATAATGATTTTTATGTCACATTTTGGGGTCAAAATTTAGCTGAGATTGCATATTTTTCATATATGTCAATATTGATGGAATTTGAGGGCTCATTCTTTGATTTATAGGCATCAGACTGACTGTCCACTTATCTTTTGTGAGGTGTTTATTTGTCTGCCAAATTTTGCGTTGGTTCAAGTGTGGAGCCAGTGCGGCACAATCCCCAACTTAAGCTGAATATTCAAAGTGCATGTATAGTCCCGTTTCCATCAATACTTTCTTTTTATGATCTTACCATTATCTTCTGGTTTGAGCTTGCCGATACTTTCAGATGATTCTATAAATCTACTCTGGGCCATTTTCAGCTGCTGTAGTGATGACTGTAACATGTCTATTTCCTGTAAAAAAATAGATAAGATTTGAAATGAAAAGGGTAGATTCATTATGTACTTGAACAATAGTAATTTTTCAATATATTAAAGCAGTACTACAAGATTTTGATCAGATATAATTTTAAGTAAAAACCGTCTAAAATGAAGGAATGTGACTATCTAATCATATTTTAAGTATATTTTATAAAAAAAATGTTTTGTCACAGAAAAATGGATAATAAGTACATGCATGCTTACATGTGGAATTAAATTTGGGATCTTGAATTTAATTCAGCAAATGATCATAACAGAAAAAGTAAGCATACAATGTACTTAAGCCAAGTCGTTTGGAGGGTATTAATATCTACCAAAAGAAACCCAATATAATTATAAGCTAAAAAAATCAAAAAACATGGGTGACAGGGTGCACTTTATTTTAACACTTTATAGTAAGTCCTGAACAAATTTCTGATAAGATTAAACATTCTGATAATGTTATTGTTAACTTAGGTTTCAAATGTACGTACAAGAAACCTCTTATTTCCAAATACTAGAACTAATCAATACAAATATAGGAATTCATGTAAATATATTTAGGAATGAAGGACAATAGGCCTTTATATTCTAAATCACATTTATGATGAGATACTTCAGAAAACACCGGAAGTGAAGTCAACTTGCAACACCAACATCCTCGCCAAGAGACATCAAACAGTCTCATCACAGTGTTGGTAAAGACAACAGTCGTATTCTGGCTGGTATCATCTGTATGGGTTGCCATGATCTCTCAGACTTTGTTCTAATTGATGTCAGGGATTCATTTGGTGGTCAAACAAATAAATTTTCGGACCCGAAAAAATTCATATTCCATTTAGTTCGGATTTTATGGCTTCTCAAAGATGTAGTAAATTTGGCTTCAATTTGGCAAAACTGGCTTCAGAGCACGACATAGCCAATTTTGCGAAACTATGAAATTACATTGTTTATGGAAATCAGATTGCTTGTGTTCATTATTTGGCTGGTGGTCAATTGAAATTTGATCAAAACACCAAGATCTGGAGTTCAATTTGAATATTATGGGGGTCAAAATTGTGATCAGCAGTTACCTTCGATAGTGGGCAGTCTTGAGCCATATAGTGAAGCCCCAATATCCAGGGTACCAGCATATTTGAAGCCATTTTTGCCAAATTGATGGCAAATTTGCTACATCTTTGAGAGGCCGTAAAATCCAAGCAAAATGGAATATGAATTTTTCGGGGTAAATTTATTTGTTTGCCCACAAAATGAATCCCTGACATCAATAAGAACAAAGTCTGAGAGAATACAGGTGATACCTTGCTCGAGACCTGAGACGACAGCTCGAGACACTCAAGCCAAGCCTATCACATAACGGTAATTTGTGTGAAAAATACTAATACTTGTAAAACCAGAAATTACTTTTTCTATATTCATGAAAGGAACCTTTTTGAATGAAATTTATGAAAATCGCACTGTTCGGATCATAGAAATCAAACATTATGTTTACGGGAAAAAACGTAATTATTATATCAAACGACCAAGACTCTGAAAAAATTCCATGTTTTTTATAGAACTGTGCCTAATGTATCCAATATAAATCATCTTTGTTTCTTCAGATATTTGATCTTCCATATTGCATAACCATAAAAATGGCGGATTTCCTTGACCATATACAAATACACCAATTGCGCTTTTTGCTATATGCCAATGCAGTTTATTAGTTTCGCGCCATATTGTTTGGATGAGATCATCGCAACATTTGCGATAGGCTCGTACGTCCATTGGACCATGGAGATGTTAGCAAAATGGAAAAGTCATCGCAAACGATATTTGCAATGGCTTTTAATAATTTGTGAAAGTGTCTGCAATCATCGCAAAAAATAATTTTAGTGAAATCAGGGGTGAGAGAGGCCAGTTGACAAAAACGAGGAAAAGCGCGTAAAGTTGGGGTAAAAGGTCAAAAATGGGCTGAAAATGAATGAAAAAGCTAAAATTTTAGCACATGAACATTTTCAAAAACGAGGAAATCAGCTGAAAAGAGGAACTCTCATACCCCTGTGAAATAGGCCCACGCAGGTATCGGTAAATTTTCAGATCCATCCCTAGAGGGGAGCGGTTAGAGCACGTGTCTTGTAATACACAGGTTGTGGGTTCGAGCCCCGGGCCAGGCGGTTTAAGTCTCCTTGTTTCCTTGGACAAGAAACTTTACTCTAATTGCTCCGTGGTTCAGATAGTCACGTTAAGCTGTTGGTCCCCTGTTTGAATGCTCCTTTTTGGGGCGCTGCATACAGTGTATACCTGGTGAGTCTAATACAGTGTATACCTGGTGAGTCTACTGACACAATCAAATGACAAATGACTTCTTATAGATATGCTCTCTGAAAGAAGATATTGACTTATGAAATTCATGTACAGAGAAGGTCAATGAACTTGAGCGTATCCTTACCTATAGGATACGTGTCAGATCTACTGCCAACCAATGACTTTTTTAATGTCGACAACATAGAGGGGAGCGTGGCCGAGCGGTTAGACTTAGAGCAAGGGTCTCGTAATACAGAGATTGTGGGTTCGAGCCCCGGGCCGGGCGGTTTTCGTCTCCTTGTTTCCTTGGGCAAGAAACTTTACTCTATATTTGCTCCGTGGTCGGACAGTCACGTAAAGCCGTGGGTCCCCTGTGCGAATGCTCCTTCATGGGGCGCTGCAAAAGTGTATACCTGGTGAGTCATTATCCTGATCCTGGCAACCTGTAGACCTACTAGTATGTCGATAAATGATTATATCATTTATAGACATACTGATCTCCATTGAACAATGGTTAATTTTGCCAATTTTTTGAAGTCTCATTTTGAACAACTCACATCATGAAAAACGTGGGAAATGTGCTCTTGCACACCTTAGTGAGTTGCTTAAGCCATAGGCCATGGTAGTCAAGGAGTTTACCAAACATAAGCTTGTGAAAATTCATGATCACTTTTATGTAAACAATCACCTAAAATATAAAAATGCATGATCAAAGTACACATTTTGATTTTTTCAATCAACAAATACTTAAACTTGTAGATACTCATTAATTTTGTTAACAATAATACATAAGTGATACAACAAAAAAGGAATGACAAATAGCATAAAAGTCGGTGGCTAATTTTAGCCACCGAGAGCACATGCGTTGTATTTAGACGACCACAGCAGCCATTACGGTTTGACAGTTGTTCCAATACAACGCATGTAAACTCGGTGGCTAATTTTAGCCACCGAGTTTTTTGCTATTTTCCATTCCTTTTTTGTTGGATCACTCATGTATTATTGTTAATAATATTAATGAGTATCTACTTACGTGTTTGTTGATTGAAAAAAATCAAAATGTGTACTTTGATCATGCATTTTTATATTTTAGGTGATTGTTTACATAAAAGTGATCATGAATTTTCACAAGCTTATGTTTGGTAAACTCGTTGACTACCATGGCCTATGGCTTCAGCAACTCACAAAGGTTTACATTTCCCACATTTTTCATGATGTGAGTTGTTCAAAATGAGACTTTAAAAAATGGGCAAAATTAACCATTGTTCAATGGAGCTCCATATGTCTATAAAATATAATCATTTTATAGACATACTAGTAGGTCTACGTTGTATTGGGAGAACTGTCAAACCGTAATGGCTGGTCTAGGCTAGACCTACTAGTATGTCGATTTATGATTATATGTTTTATCGACCTACTGGGCTCCATTGAACAATGGTTAATTTTGCCAATTTTTTGAAGTCTCATTTTGAACAACTCACATCATGAAAAACGTGGGAAATGTGCTCTTGCACACCTTAGTGAGTTGCTTAAGCCATAGGCCATGGTAGTCAAGGAGTTTACCAAACATAAACTTGGTGAAAATTCATGATCACTTTTATGTAAACAATCACCTAAAATATAAAAATGCATGATCAAAGTACATGATTTTGATTTTTTCAATCAACAAACACTTAAGTAGATACTCATTAATGTTGTTAACAATAATACATGAGTGATCCAACAAAAAAGGGATGGCAAATAGCAAAAACGTCGGTGGCTAATTTTAGCCACCGAGGTCCGAGAACACATGCGTTGTATAGGGAGAACTGTCAAACCGTAATGGCTGCCGTGGTCGTCTACGTCTAGGCAACCTGCCTATTTTGACAAAAGCCAACCATGACTAATCCGACCGACCTGGTATCACTCGAAGTCAACCTCTAGTATACTACCGCAAGGAAGGTCTCATCTTGCACTCAACTCGTGCCTCATATTCTATATGAGGCACTTACGCTGAGTGAATTCGGCAACCTTGCAACAACGTATTTCCAATGGAGCCAGCGTTCATGATTTTGAAACGCATGTTACGGCTACCTTCGTTTAAAATAAATCCACAAAAATAGACTCGATGATTTAATTTTAGTGAGGAAACACAAACTTACAATTTGAAATTCTCATTAATTTCCATATTAATAAATTTAAACATGAAATCTGGATGATGTTTTTGGCCTCTACCTACACGTTCTTTTGGTGATCGCGCAGTGTCAACAATCGTCGATCTATGGTGCCCAATTTTATAGCGCTCCATCTGCTTAATGACATATGAAAATATTTTGCTATCAGGGAAAAACATGAAACCAAGCTCAACAAAATGCGTCATTGAGCAAAGACAAAGTGACGTAAATTTATCAACTGAATTGGTATAGCTCCGCGCCCGAGCGCCGAACAAGATAATTCATCGCAGTGAGTCGTTCGGGTTTTTCGAGCAAG
>JXSR01S013116.1:0-34551 GCA_000969725.1 Ophiothrix spiculata
AGTCAGTTTTGACTGTTTAAGTTCAACAATTCCTCTGCTTACAAATTTACAATTCGCAAAATATACACTGTTTAGAAAAATCTCTATAACTTTCCTCAGGAACATCCGATTTTAAAAATTCAAAATTCTTCAGAAACCTAAAGACATGTTTAACTTAAATTCAAACAAGATTTGACAGAAACCTTACCCACTTGTCCATAAAAAAATCTGATAGCCGGGTATAAATCATTCGTGGACACTCTGTATAACTCATATAACAAAAACAAATTCATAAACATAAACAACGGCATAAAAGAGAACACTAACGTAACAATATGGAGGACATTGCTTGAAGACCAATAAGATCTGTAAAAAGCCATGCAATATTATGTACGGACAAAAAAAACATATTGAAATGGAAACGGATCAAAAACAAGACAAGCAGAAGGAATCCGCATGAAACATGAAAAAAAATGTATCAATTATATTGAGAGACCAAGATTTTTTTAAATTGTGATCGGAAATGTTTTACAGATTTAGAGTTCTTAAGGGATTTATCTAAAGAATTCCAAAGGTTAGGACCATTATATCTAATTGCATGATCAGAAAACGATCTTTATTGTCCCCGCCGAACGAGTTCGAGATGGGGACTATAAAATGAGCTCCGTCCATGTGTCCGTGTGTCTGTGTGTCCGTGATGAAAATGTTAACCCAAATGTTAACCTGCCTCTATCTCCAGGACCGTAAGACCTACGGTAACGAAACTTGGTGACATGAAGGGTCTCGGGATATACTTGCGCTGCACACCTTTTTGGGGGTGTGGTCAAGGTCATTTGAGGTCAAATCTCAAAAATGTTCAAAAAGTTGACCTGAGGTCATCCTAGGTCATTTCAAGGTCACGGCTATAACTCATGAACCCTTGACCCTATATAGATTTAATTTGGACCATGGATAGCTCTTGACCCAAGGTCAAGGTCAGTCAAGGTCAAAAGGTCATTTGAGGTCAAATTTTCAAAATTGTTCAAAAATTTGACCAGAGGTCATCTGAGGTCATTTCAAGGTCATGGCTATAACTCATGAACCCTTGACCCTATATGGATTTAATTTGGACCATGGATAGCTCTTGACCCAAGGTCAAGGTCAGTCAAGGTCAAAAGGTCATTCGAGGTCAAATTTCCAAAAATGTTCAAAAAGTTGACTAGAGGTCATTTCAAGGTCACGGCTATAACTCATGAACCCTTGACCCTATATGGATTTAATTTGGACCATGGATAGCTCTTGACCCAATTACTGATCGCCACACTCGGGTGGGACATATTTTATGCATCGCGTAAACCAGCGTTCTACTTGTTTCTTGTGATATTATAGTCGTCCACATGTCTTGTTGGGTATCCGTGCACGTCTGAACGTTTTGGAAAAAAATTATCAAATGTTGATGGTAAATCTTTGATGGAGTATCTGTACATAAATACTCCAAGATCTATTTCATATATATCACTAAGAGTCAAAATTTTGGTTTTTGCAAATAAGGGACCGGTATGGCTTCTATAATGGCTGTTAGTTATAACTCGTAATGCCTATTTTTGTAATTTCACCAATTTATCCAAGTATGTTTTGCAAGTATCTCCCCAGATAAGTATACCATAGCTAAGGTAAGGCATGATCATAGTACAATACAAAGTATGTAATATACATTCAGGAAAGAAATGTTTCAATTTGTTCATGACACCAATATTTCTTGATAAGGTTTTTGCTACACAGTCAATATGAAATTTCCAGGTAAGGCAATAATCAATTAATACTCCTAAAAATTTGGTATAGTTTACTCTTTGTAATAAAGTTCTATTCAAAGTTACTTCTAAATCATTTTCTTTGATGTGTGAAACCATGTGTGGTGGTCATAGTACCATAAAATTTGTTTTGGTAGCATTTACTGTTGGCTTTAAACCAATTGCTTACTTTTATCAATTCATCATTAACTATATCCATTTTGATTCTCCAAATATGACTATGCCAAATATGCCATATGCAATGATCCCGATGTTCATTAAATGTTACATCAAAGAAAATAGGCTATGAAATGGGTTATGCGAGTAATTGATCCATGCAATATTGCACTTGCCCCTGATTGTCAACAACTTGTACTGCCATTTTGATTCTCCAAAATAAGGCCAAGAAAAAAAAGTTATTGTGTTGCCCTCAAGTGGGTTTTCTGAAAAAATGAGTCAGTCGGTTGGAAAACATTTTTTTTTAAATTATTTTTTTTAAAAAGCACCTAATGTACCAAATTTTGGTCATTTTCCACTATTTTCAAAAAAGTTTCTCAAAAAACACCCAATCTGAGCAAAATTGGGTGCTTTCCCGACCCTGTTTTTTTTTTTAATTTTTGAATGGGGTCGGTCGCTGAGGGCAACATAACAATTTTTTTTTTGGCCTAACTGTAAAAATCCATGACTGCAATGATCCCCATGTTCAATGTTACATCAAAGAAAATACATGCAAAATGGAAGGCTTATATCAGTGCTCCAGCTTTATGGCAAGACATTCCATCAACTGTTCAGCCACTCCTCTATTCTTTTCTCATATTCCAATGGCTGTTTCTGCCAATCTTTCCACCACCTCAAATTGGCCAATTCATAAGGCCAAGAAAAAAAAATTGTTGTGTTACCCTCAAGTGGAATTTCTGTAAAAATGAGTTGGTCGGTTGGATTTTTTTTTTTTTTATATAATATTTTTTAAAAAAGCACCTAAATTATGAAATTTGGTTGGGTGCATTTTCCACTATTTTCAAAATATTTTCTCAAAAAACACCCAATCTGAGCAAAAATCTTTTCTGGCCTAACTGTAGTTGCTACCAACACTGTGCTTCCATTGTCTAAATGAATCCAGGTTATTTTTTCTGCGTCACTTTTGGGAAGTCTATAATGCTTGATAGTAGACGAGAAAGCTCCTCAACCTTGCCGACTTCTTTTGAAGCAAGATCAGCGAGTTCAGCTGGATCAGCTGCCAGGTCGAATAGATGAGGCGGAGTCACCTTGCCGTTTCCATACACAACAGTCTTCCCATCACCTTGTCTCAGCATATACGATGACATGTTGATGTCACATCCATGGTACTGGCTTAACACATAATTTGGTCTGGGTATTTGCTTCATGTTGGGGTGAAGAAATGGAATGAGAGAGGTGCCGTTCAGACCAGATGGTAAGGAGATGTTGGCAATATCCATTAAGGTTGGAAATATATCCACCAGACTGACTGGAGCAGTGACTGTGACTCCACCTGAAGCAATATCCTCCAACCCCGGTGCCATAGCAACCAATGGTATATGACTACTGCCCTCATACATAGCCATCTTGTAGAATTGTCTGTGCTCCATTGTTAAATATCTGTGTTCTGACGTGAAAAATATGTAACTGTCTTCAAACACATTGGCTGATGAGAGCCTCCAGAATTTTACCAAACATGGCGTCAGTTTCAGCACATGTAGCATAATAATAAGTTCGTATGCGGTGGATTTCATCATCGGTAAATTCTGCTGTGCAATTTTTGGTTACTGTGGCGTAGTAATCTACAGGATGCATCTGATCCAAGGGCAGCCATTTTGGTTTTGTCACAGCTGATTGGTTGACTTTGTTCAGCCAATAAGGACTGGTCTTTAAGGTAGATCCTCCAGCTGCTTCTCCGGATGAGGGCGTCTTGTACGGGTGTGGTAAACTGAAGCCAACATAAAGTATGAATGGTTTCTTCTTGGTCGCATTGACTTGGATCCATTTGATGATTTCTGGTAACACCTGCCAGTCAGATGACACATTAGTTGTGGATTGATCCCCAAACAGGACAGCAGTAGGGCAGCCTTCTTGGGCAAGTGTAAAGTTGACATTGCGTGTCCATGCTTCAACTCGATTACTCAAGGAGTGATTTTCTTGGTGGTAGTCAGTTTTACCAAAATATTTGACTGTATATCCACTTTGTTGCAACAAGGTTTTCCATGTGGTGTAGTTTTCTGAAAGACCTTTATAATTATTCCAAGTCTCTGTGGTATGTGTGTGGCGACCGATGAATAAAGCTGATCGTGCTGGACAGCATATCGGTGAGTTGGTGTAAGCATTGATGAAATTTACTCCATTCTCTGCTAGTCCATTGATGCTTGGCATTTGGACCAGCTGGTCCTGGCTTACAAGTCGACCATCCATTACGTCACAGATGACAAAAACAATGTTGTGTCTGGTGTGTTTCTTTCTTGCTATTTGGATTGGTTTGCTTGCTTGTCTCTTGTCTGATGGCCTATTGAGTAGTATTTTATTGAGATGTACGATTCCATTCCTCTTGGTTTTATGCAAAGATAAGTTTGTCAGTTTGTCATTAAGTTGTGATTCTGTCAATTTACCATGACTAGTACGTCCCTCAGTAAATATGCCTGTCTCTGACATCCTAACATACTCAACTAATTCTGCCTCAAAGACTTTGTCACTATTGGTTTTGCTCGCAGCGCAATCTCTCCAAACAAACATGGTGATCAAACTACACATAACTATCCTCCATGTATGGTGTCGTTCTACAGCTGAAATCATTTTGCCAAAAATGTTCTTGTTGATAAATATTACTATGATCAATAAAAAGAGCCTTCCGCTCCAACGTAATAATGTAATAAGAACCCAGTCCATTCCAACCCAGCCCATTTATCTGCCCATATCTTGTGTCACTGTGTGTAGAACAATGAGTATTTCCATGCCATTTCATTTGCATATGCCAAAACCCTACTCATCTTAACCCTTTGAACCCTGGCCATTTTACGTGCATCTGTACCGCTAACCCGGGCCAACCCAAAAGTTAGAAAACACAATATAATGCCTAATCTTACTTTTATTTTGATTTTTCTTGCTTTACCTTTTCATTTTACACTAGTCTGAATGTTCCAATAACCATCATTAACAAAACAAATTACTATTTATGGCGACCAACATATTCGACATTTTCGTTGTTGTCTATGGGCGAAGCCATATTTGTTGAAAAATTGATCAAATATACGAAAATGTGAAGAATTATTCAGCTCTGTTGAGTAAATAAGAGCAGAATGACCGATCAACCATGTGTTCAAAGTTTTATTGATGTCTTCCGATATAAATAAGACCATTGGAAACTTTAACTACCCATGCCTGTCGACAGACACATTAAGTTTCTGACACTGCCTACGTGACCTTGAAGCCGGTAAACGGCTCGTCGGGTATACAGTACATGTACACGTGATACCGGCTTGTCGGGTTCAAAGGGTTAAATAATATTATGCGATCACTGGAAACATTCTGACAGGAATATGAAAAGCATCAGTCCAAGTATGATCACATTTTATCCTACCTGTTGTAGTTTTTTTTTTAATCTTAGCTGTCAAATGTGTTTTTTCTCCAGATACATCCATAGCTGAACTAGTCAAGGATAAGACAGATAAAGAATCTTTCATGGATTCATTACAAATACAGCAAGGTAAACCCTTCAATATAAAAAAATGATTACCCACAAATTCTTGTTGGCAGCTGAGTGATACTGGCATTGGTTCAGCTATAAACCAAATCTGATCTAGTAGCTCTTGAATTTGAGCTCTATTTTAGGGTAAAAAATCAAAATAAAAAAGCTTTGTGCCTTACATTGCCCAAGAGTAATATTTGAAGAGAACCTGAACCAAGGAGTATATGGTTGGGAAGTGACACAAAATATGATAAGGTGAATAAAACAGGGTTATATATTTTTTTTAATGAATTATGGTGATTTCTGACTTTTAAATGTAATGCACTATTCAGTATGTATTTTTTGAACAAATTTAATGATTCTGTCAACATTGCAGTTTTTTTTTTTAAATTATTGACAATTCCTTTAAGCAAAACACTGACTGATTAAAGCATTAGATTTACAGGGGAGATTCCAGACTCGTTGTCATTTTTTTCCCCTGCATGGAGACAAAATTGGGGTTATTGACAAGATGCATCATATCTTGTCATAATGTGAGAATATTGAAAAAAAAACCACATACTTTGTGTGCAGGTTGGCGTATCATTCGTGTGAGGTATTATATGTGTGGTTTGTCTGTCCACGCAACCAAATCTTGGCACATGGAGTTAATTTTGGCGAGAACCAAGTAGACCCGAATACCCCAATTTGAGCTCCATGGCTGACAATGCCATCACATGGGTCGGTATACAATGTCCGATATCAGTCGTCAGTGCAAGAAAGTCGTATCTGCAATGGCTGCCTTAAGTTAAATTTATTTAACACCTATTTGACCTGGCCACTAGAATGTAAACATCCCTCAAAATTTCCCTGCCATATGTCAGTGGCTCTTGAAATGGTTCTTCAGGTGACACCGTCACCTGAAGAACCATTTCAAAAGCCACTGACCGAATTCTGGAGATTATACAGTGTGCAATCCAAATTAATGACAAATGGCAGCTTTCGCAGATACGACTTTCTTGCACTCACATGGCGATCTCCCCTGTGAATCTATGGATTAAAGACAACTCTAATAATATTTTATCTTATTTTTTTCAACAGAATTTATGAATGGTGTAGATACAGAAAAACCTAATAGCTATTTAGAGGATTGTATTGCCAGGAAAGATCCACTAATAAAAGTAAGTTGACATTTTCATTGATGGTATCCAATTCAGCAACCATTTTATTGTCTCGCCTGAAAATTTTTCAGGAAGAGACATACCATTCCTTAAAACTGTCCGCCGTCCCCATTTCTTGTCCAAAGCAAACCTCGGAAACCGTATACCCTAAGGGCAAGGTCAGTCAAGGTCATCCGAGGTCAAATTTCCAAATTGGTTAAAAAGTTGCTTTGTCATCCAAGGTCATGACTTGAGGTCATCCAAGGTCATTTTGAGATCTCATGAGCCCCTGACCCCACATGGATTAAACTTATACCATAGAAAGTGCTTGACCCAAGGGTAAGGTCAAAAGGTCATCTAAGGTGTCAAATTGTTCCATTTTAGTGGATGATTAAGGCGGTGATCAACAAAGTAGGTGATTAACAAAGTAGGCGGTCAATGAAGTAGGCCGTCGATACCACAGGCGAGACTACTGGTTCGAGAACCATCTTGTTTTAATTTTGACTATTGGATGCATCAAAATTCATTGTTAATTAACAAATGTTTTGATTTGTCCCATTCAAGCCCGGAGGTGGGGGGGGGGAGTAACTGAAATTTGTGTCTGGGTAACCACCCAAGTTCCGCAGGTTCTGAAGGTGACCCTATGTGAGACCCAAAATTGACAAAAATGGGTGAAATGATACCCTATCTGAGACCATAAATCTACCGTATCTGTTCAAATGGTTACCCTATCCGAGACCATACCTGTTCAATGAATACCCTATCTGAGACCGTATGCAAATGTGATGAAATGATTATTACAAGAAATCAAATGTAACTGTACACCATTTGAACACTTTTAAGAAGTGTTTCTAGGTATTTGAAGCGATTTTAGTGGCACTTTAGGCACCATGTCATTATTTCATCATTCTTGCTTAGTTTGATACCCTATCAGAGACTTAGAAGCCAAATTTGATACCCTATATGAGACTTATGATTCATGATCCAATTCACCAGCCAGCCTTGTGGACTTTGGGAATTGTATCAAAATTCTGGAATTGTGGTTATCTGATTTATTTAAAATTGGTTGTCAGAAGGCGGATTTCATTTTATGGACCTCAACTTACTATTAGTCTTTTTTCTTTTCCTTTTTTTTTTTATTTTGTTGTATTTCAGGTATTAAGATTGATGTGTATGCAGTCAGTTACAAATAATGGTTTAAAACAGAAAATCTACGACTACTATAGGAAGGAAATATTGCAGGTTTGTATAGAGGCTTTTTATTTCAATTTAACTTCAAAGGACAATTTTTATTCAGTCAAGGTGTGCTTGATTTATTATACTTTCAAATTTGTTAGAAAGAGAGCATTTACAAGTGAGATATATAACTGAGATATATAACTATTATATAGCAACAAACTAATGAGAAAAGATAGATTCCCAGATGCAAGTTGCAAGCTGGGTAGGTAGAATCATAAACAACATTTTTTTTTCAGATTATATGTTTTTTAGAAAACTACTTTTAGCTTCTTTCCTTCAAGTTGTGTATACAATTAAGCCTTAAAAATATTGTTTGATTGGCGTAACATAGAAAAAAAATTAGGGTAGGTAGGTAGGTTGGATTTTTATTTTTAAATATTTTTTTTATTTTTAAAGTCTATGTTTCACATACAAGAATGCAAACTATACGACACTATACAAAAACATCTTCACTTTTTCTGTAACACATCTTTTATTTTTCATTTTGAATGTCCTGCAAGCCATATCTGGGGGCCCCCAAGAATCGATTCCCATCAAATTTGGGATTTGGAGGTTTTTTACCATGCTCAAAAAATAAAAATATTTAGGGTCGGCGGTAAAAAAAGGGTCGGTCGGATTACGCCAATCAAACAATTTTTTTTAGGCCTTAGGTAGTTGTATGTAGGTACTTGATAAATGAGTGTTTTCTGCTGTGGAGATTATTCTAATGATTTTCTTCACCATAGAGAGATAGAGATAAGATACACTTTCCACAAATTTTAATTAAATAGTATAGTTATAATTTTACTTGATTATTTGACAATTAAATCATATATTTTTTTTTTTTCAGACTTATGGCTTTGAGCATTTATTAACATTAAACAACTTGGAAAAACTTGGATTACTTAAACCGCAGTCGCAGAAAACTTACTCAACAATTCGCAAATCACTCAACCTTGTAGTGGGAGATGTTAATGAGCAAGTAAGTATAGCTATGATACAGTCATATTTTTCATGGGAGCTATGGTTATTTAGCAAAACATTGTGAAGTTTGCAAAATTGACCATGAAAATGCATATTGAAATTCAGTGCTGCAAAGGGTATGCACAGGTCTTTGTATTAATACAAAACATTTTGAAATGGGAATTTTTACTCATTTTGACCACCTTAACACAATGTATTGTATAAGTGATATTTTTCGCGCTACATTTATTTTCGCGCAAAAATGGGTTAGCGCAAACATAAATGCACCGGGAAAATTACTGTGTATTTGTTACAAAGGAAATTCCATACTTGGTCAATGTTCACATGCGCGAAAATAAAAACGCGCGAAATGGTCCAAAAATGGCTGTGCGCGAAAATTACTGAGCGTGAAAATATTGGCATTTACAGTAATTGGCAGTCATCTTAATTTTGCTCATTTTGGGCGAGTAATTGTACCTCAGCTATTTTTTTGGGTGTGTACAACACTTGGAGACTCTTTTTAATAAAATTGGTATATCTAGCTTGAGCAAGTTGCAATAAATGCGGCTGAAAATGCTTACACATTTTTCGCATGAAATGAAAGACAAACCAAATACCCCAAATAAGCTTTGTTTTATAAAAAAAGTACCATAGAAAGAGAATTATTCCAGCAATGAACCGCCAAAAACCGGCACATACATGGATAGCCATACGGTCTGGCTACTGCAGGCATAAACTGTACAAGAACATGCCATTAACAATTAAAGGGATTCAAAAAATTTAGAGGGCATAAGTATGAAACTTATTTAACATAGGCAAAAATCTATGTGATAGCTTGTAAGTTTTAATCTATTTGATTGAAAAAATGATAAAAATGGCTAATCTGTGTGAATTAATTTCTTAGGAGGCATCAAGTCGGGATAAGGTTGGTTCCCCTGCTAGTGTGCTTGTCATATGCCACATTGAATTTGCATTTTGTTGCATTAGCACTAACAGAAACTTGAACATATTATCATGTAATCTTATTCATCTGGATTGGTAACATAGTGTAGAAATTAAAAATAGATAACCAGAAAAACAAAACAGAAAGAAACCTACAGAGCAAACAGACATTGGCCAGGTTGTGAAGTTGTAGAACTTGGACTAACAGAAACATACTTGTTTTATCCCTAACCCTCCTCTATCTGACTAATCCAACAAGGAAAAATCAAGAAATTCAGTTCAGATACAGATTTTTGGGATAATGAATTCTCTAAGATTTTTAAACATTTAGGAGTTGGGGTTAATTATATTGAGCAAGCAAAGTGATTATTTGAATTGTGAAATTACGGATAGATTGGTGCCAGGGAAATAATTGTACCATGGATCAAAATGCTTTGCTGGTTGTGGGTTATTTGGAAGATTTTTTGCAAAAAATAAATAGCCACTATGGTGTCTATTGCCTTATGCTATACTTTGATCATCACTAAACAGAAGGGGTTTGCGAGGCATTTCTGAATCTGAGAGCTAAGATAACCCTACTCATATACGCGCCATACATCCTAAAATGTGAATCGCTCATACGACATACGCTGTGTCTGGTGCAGTTGTGCTGTGTTTTAGCTTTGCTATGACAGGGTTAGTACGGGTCCTTAAAAGTCCTTGAAATTTTGCATTTTCCAGGCCTTGAAAGTCCTTGAAAAACTGACTTTATCAAAAATGTCCTTAAATTGTTGAATGTTAGAAATATTAAAAATAAATATGTCAAAAGAATTTACCATGCAATTATTTTTATCCAAAAATGGGTGAAAACAAATGTATTTTGTTGATACATATTCCGCCTGCCATCCCTGAAAAAGTCCTTGAATTGTTCTTGGAAAAGTCTTTGAAAGTCCTTGAATTTTGTAAGTGAAAAAGTGTACTAACCCTTTATATGCATGGAATATTTTATGATGCCAATCACTATGCCAAAGAATTTTGTGCTGTTTGATTGCTTCTCAATTGAGTGCTTTGGGGAAAGATTTGAGGTTTGTTTATTCACATAGATAATCATAAACAGGCTCTTAAAGAATGCATGGATTATTTTTTTTCACAGCCTCATTCAATGAGTATTTAACTCTTCTTTGCTTACTTTGCATATGTTACCAGAGCATGTATACACAGCTAGATTTTAAGCATGCATGCACTGGATGCTCTTGTATTATGTTTGGTAGAAATTGCTTATACAATTTTAGTATTGCGGTCAGAAATAGTGAAGCGAATGAAATGTGAAGTAAATGGCTCTAACTCAAGTGAAATGTGAATTAAGGTTAGTTGACAAATGTGGAGTGGAAGAGAAGATGCATCTGTAGGTTGGCAGTGATCAACTGTATTATTGATGGTTTTATTTTACTAAGATGTATTGTCTCCCGCAAAGGATTATCTTTCTTATGCACCTCAAAACTCAGATATCAAATTTATACCAGATAGGATTCCCTCACAGCACAGTCTGACCAATCGCTTCAATAGAGACATGGTGTCTCATATGTACCCGTACAAACCTTCCTATTGCCTTATTTTTATGTTTAATGAACTTAGAATATATGAATTATGCAGATGTACAGTTTGCATTAGCTTTCTCTGTTATACATCTTTGATTTGAATTATGTAACTGCCATGGGAACATAGCAATCAGTTTTCATCTATTTGCCATGTATCTACTTGTATCAATTATTGTTTATAATTGTAAAATCATCTATTTCTACATTATCACAGAATCCCAAAGACATTTCCTACGTGTTTAGCGGCTATGCCCCTCTTACCGTCAGATTAGCTCAATTCCTTGCCAGACCAGGGTGGCGTAGTATAGATGAAGTTCTCAAATTGATACCAGGACCAACAGTCGAAGAAGTACAGAAAATACCACATGGCCTTCAAAAGAAAAGTAAGTTGAAGGAAAACTGATTTATAAATGTGTTTAATTTGCTTTGTTCAAACATAAACCTTTGTCAACCCATCATTTGAAAAAAAAAAGCTTTTGCCCTGTAACTTAGCAACTTAAAATTAAATTCATATAAAAGTGTTCATTTCTAGAAGTGGGTTTTTTTATGTTTTAACACTATGTGATGTTAGTTTTTGTCTTGCCTGAAAATTTTTCAGTAAGAGACATACCATTCCTTAAAACTGTCTGCCGTTCGCCGTCCGCCGTCCACATTTCTTGTCCGGAGCAAATCTCGGAAACCGTATGCCCTATGTAGATGATATTTGATGAGTGGAAAGGGTGGAAGCTGAACTGGCGCTGCGTACAATTTGAACGCACACTATGCATATAAAGTACCTAATTTGCATAATTTATGTGTAATTTTTAATTTTGAGTATATCTCCTTAACGGTAAGGGCTATGGTAACGAAACTTGGTGACATGAAGGGGTTCGGGATTAGCACACGCGACGCGCCTTTTTGGGGGTGCGGTGAAGGTCATTCAAGGTCAAAAGGTCATTTGAGGTCAAATTTTTAAAATCGTTCAAAAAGTTGACCTGAGGTCATCTGAGGTCATTTTGAGGTCAAGCTCTTAACTCATTAACCCCTGACCCCACTTGGATTAAACTTAGACCATGGAAAGTACTTGACCCAAGGTCAAGGTCAAAAGGTCATCTGAGGTCAAATTTTTAAAATTGTTCAAAAAGTTGACCTGAGGTCATCCAAGGTCATTTTGAGGTCAAGCTCATAACTCATTAACCCCTGACCCCACTTGGATTAAACTTAGACCATAGAAAGTACTTGACCCAAGGTCAAGGTCAAAAGGTCATCTGAAGTCAAATTTCCAAAATTGTTCAAAAAGTTGACATGAGGTCATCCGAGGTCATGTTGAGGTCAAGGTCATAGCTCATGAACACCTGACCCCACATGGATTAACTTATACCATAGAAAGTACTTGACTCAACGTCACTCTTACCCTATCCTACTCCACCCCACAACTGAATGATGATTAAGTAGGCGGTCAATACGCAGGCGAGACTACTGGTTCGCGATCCATCTTGTTAGATCAACATTTCTGCAAAACCGTGAGGGTTTTTTGTGCGCCAACATTTTCTGGAATAACAAATTAAAATTTGAATTGATGAAAATCTGAACTTATCTTTTTATAACTAGAAACAAACATCAAGGGTTAATGTTCTCAAATTGTGGATTTTTATTTACTTATTGAAATATTGCTCCGAAAAGACCAAAATTGCAGTGAATGTTTGACCTAAAAATAAAAGATAAAAATCAAAAATATTGAGAACCCAAATCCATGACATTTGTTTCTAGATCCAATGAATTTGTGTTATTTTTTTATTAAAGTTTCTCGATTTTGTGATTATTACATAAAACATATAACCAACAAAAGCAATAATTGAGTTTTCACTTATTCTTTACAGAAGCTCTAGCTGGGGACAGCCAAGGCGACCAGAAAGTGACTCTCATATTTTTCCTAGGTGGTGTAACATTTGCTGAAATTGCTGCTCTTAGGTTTCTATCACAACAAGAAGATGGTAGGTTGGATTTGATCATTTCTAAGAAAGCTTAAAGGGGCATTGGACAAAATTTTGAAATTTTATTTGTGGATGATTGACACTTTAGAAAATAACAGCTAATTTTCAAATATTGGGAAACTTTTGATCAAAACCTTCAGAAAAGTCAAAAATTATAATTTTATTTTGTTTGTTGATCTTGGGTATGAGGCTATTCTCTAATGTATGTATTGATGCTATATATCAAGAAAGAGCCAAAGATTTGCTTGCAAAACACCCTTTTCACATCATAGATTGCAGATAAATCAAAAGACATTTTGAATTTGCATTAGATTTACTGACAAAGCCAATTTTAAAGTTTCATCTCTGGGGTAGTATCGACGATAATTAAAAATAAACGAATATCTTAATATTTTGATATATAGGATTTGAATTTGACAATGAAGCTTTGCACGCTGCCATTATTATCACTAATACTTAGAATGATGCAAAAATCTCAAAATGTTTGGGGAGTTTGGGGATGATGCTGAACTTGTCCAATTCAATCAAACATGACAAGGTCTTTAAAGGGCTTAAGACCTTATCATGTTTGATTGAATTGATTTTTATTTAGGGGTCGCTTCAAAACTCAACCGTCGTCTGACCACCCGGAACCGGTAGTTCTAGCCGGTTGCCATTGCTCAGAACAATAGCAACCGACCAGAACCGTCTGTTCCGGGCGGTCAACCGCAGGTTAGGTTTTGAAGTGCTCTTTTAGTTATTATCTAACTTACATTGACTTTCTCAAAGGAGGGGGGAGGGTGGTGGCATAACTCAATTTAGTCTTGATAGGAATGAGGCAAACCGCCACAACATAAAGAATAAACCAGACCCTTTAGAGTCTTGTTTGCCGTTAAAGAAATGGAAATGGACACCACTGCAAAGCAAACGTTATGGGCACCAATATTCATTCCATCTTCCCTACTGGAATGATTACTCTACAAGAATGTGAAGATTAATCCTTGTGATGGTGCATTTATTAGATGACAGGGAAGTTGATCTTTTGCAGAATTTGTTAAGTAACATTAATTCAAATCACTCATTCAAATTTATATATATTTTTTTCAAATAATAACCATGAATAAAAAATCAACATCTCTCCATATGTGGGACAAGATCCAATACTTTCTACTGTTTTGTTGAAGACATGTGCACAATAGTGTTGTTAAAAATATTTCTTTTCTTTTTTTAATTCATAGGGCCAGTGGAATATGTAATAGCTGCTACAAAGATTATCAATGGACATAATTGGTTAGACTCTATCATGGATAATCCTGTTCCAAGCTTCCCTGATATAGATACATCGGCATCAGCTAGTCGTATTAGATAGGGGTACCAAATAATCAATGGACATAACTGGTTAGACTCTTTCATGGATAATCCTGTTCCAAGCTTCCCTGATATAGATACATCAGCATCGGCTAGTCGTATTAGATAGGGGTACCAAATAATCAATGGACATAACTGGTTAGACTCTTTCATGGATAATCCTGTTCCCAGCATCGCTGATATATACATCGGCGTCAGTCGTATTAGACAGGGTACCGTTGCCAAATTATCAATGGACATAACCGGTTTGACTCTATCATGGATATCCCTTACCCAGCTTCCTTGGATAGATCAGCTTGTTGCTGTAGATAATGTAGACAGTCTTGTCATTACTGAAATGGTTTATCAAACTAAGATTTATAAATCAAGGAACATTATTGCAGAAGTCGCCTTCAAACTTACATTGTGCATCAAAAGCAAAATAATTGCCTTTAATATGCTGTATCTTCAAAGCCATCATTTGTCAATTTTCACATATTTTAGTTCATCGATTACACCCAAATTACTATCCAAATTGGTTGATAATGGTGTTATTTGAGTGGAAGTTCCTTTTTATATATTATTCAAAGGCATGTACGAGTAGGTATCAACAATTTTTAAACTTCAACAAGAAGAAATAGAACTTGGAACACAATTTTATTATGAGATCCTTTACATAGTTACTGTGCAAAGTAACACATTTCTCCCAATTAAAACCACCATTGTAGAGGTCTCCTCTACTTAAAGATAGTCCATTTTGTATTTTGATGAAAATCAACATTTACCAATCGGCCATGTTTTATAACATCATTGTTGTCGTCATTCATCAACCGATTTCCATAATTTGGGTATCAATGGAAAGAAGAGCCCCTACCCTATACTATGGTATCAAACAACTAAATTTTGAAAGTGTCAGCATAGCTTTTCTGGGCAATGTAACCCTTCAAATGCAGGTACTTAATCACGCTGCGTGTCTCAATTATCTCCTTGCAGGTTATATGGTTAGCAAACAGGTTACTAACATCGATTGCCTCCTTTAAAGAAAGAAAAACTGCCTATGAAACCATTTTTGCACCATAATGTACATAAGGAATAGTGACTACATGTACAGGCTGACACAGTGGCGTGCCCAAAGGGGGGGCCGGGGGGGCACGTGCCCCCCCAGTCTGGTGAGTCAGTCGGGCAAAAAGGCCCATTCGGGCATCTTGACACAAAAAGGATAGAAAAGAAAGGGGAGTAGAGAAAAAAAATCAAAAGAAAGGAGAAGAAAAATAGTTTTAAATGTTTTGAAAATCATTGAAAAACTTGAATTTTCCTTAGTTTTTGATAATTTAAATGTGAAAAAGCGAAAAATGTATTATCAATATTCAGTCGAAATATGCCATTTTTTAGCTAAATTGACAAAATTTTTCGCGCGCTACGCGCGCATTTTCAAAGTTATATAATTTTGCCTCTGGTCATTCGGGGGAAATTGATGGTTGTGCCCCCCCACTCAAAAAATCCTGGGCACGCCACTGGGCTGACAAAAATATTCCATTGATTGATTTAGTTCCTTCCCTTCTGTGTGAAGTTTTAAACTTTTTGACCCCCCCCCCCCCCTTACTGTTAAGTAAAAAGTAATATTTTTTTCCGAAACAAGTACTGACCACACAAGTAGTAATATGAGCACTAGTTCCAAAATGAGTACTTTTTTACTTGTTTAGAGTAATATCAGTATTTTTCATTTTTTTGACATGAATTCTTCTATCCCAATGGTTGAAAGCCCAAGTAATATATAGCTCCATATTTCATGTTTTGGGTCTTATTTATAAGCTAAATTCATACTTTAAATGTAATGCGTTGCATTTCAAACAATTTCCAATAATTTTCACAGCAAATGGCACCACAAATTATTTCACACTCAAAATGCAAAGGGACTGCTGCAACCGACAACATAAAAACACAATGGAAAGTTCAGCATTTGTCAACTCGGTTTGCATTGACGCAAGTGGTGTTGCGTTTTGGTATTGATCAATCAGAACTGCTCAAAACTCCCATCTACACATGCTTGGTGCATTTGTGTCGAGTCTGAATTCAGCTATAGTGTTCTTGTACAATTAAAGCTGACTGCATGGATGTGTTAACAGACTTTTGTTGTCACTTCTGAAGGCAATTTTGTTACATTTGTGGTCAAAAGTATGCATATTTTCGTTTTATATCAATAATATTTATCCCAACCAAGTGCTGAAATTGTTGCCTCTGTTTATTCTTATGCAATACAGGAGATATTTGTGGTTGGGTGCTGTATCACCTTTCGCCATATGTGATGCAGCATCCTAACCACCATAGATATCTCCAATATGGCATAAGAACAAACAGGGGGTAACAACTAATAGTACTTATTGTGTAAACTTGCAATAGATTAGATTTTGAAATTCCATATTTCAGATTTTCCATGATACAATAAAAGCTGCAGTTTTTATACAGTTTTTCCTATTTTTGGTTGAAATTTCTTTTTTTTTTATTATTTGTTTTTGTGAAATCAAATGTGCAATCTACAGATATTTTGTCACAGTAATACAGATTTAATTCTGCTATATTTTTAAGAGTTTAAATGTCTTTGTTTATAGAAGAAACATTTTTATTTGTGAAATGAGCTACTGTTTTTTTTTTGTTATTGAAACAATTAATCACATGTTTGTTTGTTTCGAGTTAAGACAAACAATAATGTATCCCTACACGGTATTTTGTCTAGCATCATAATTTGCATCACATAACTGGCCATTTAACATGCAGATAATAGTGAGTAAAGATGGTAGAGCTGTGTTTTAACGCTGCTTAATAAAAAGAGACATAATTTGCAGAATTGTGAAAGAAATCAAGGATTAGTGCAAGAAATACCACTTGGTATTAGCTATCTCTTAAAATGAATGCATAAAGACACAAGTAGGCTTGATTTACTAAGATAAAATAAATTTTCTTCAGCATATCTTGAAGTTGAAGTTGATTCCCTTAATTTTGCCTGGATCTCCTTATCATGGATAGATCAGTCTATCGTGTATGGATACTCTGATACTGTGTATCCTGTATAAATCCCTTCCTCTAGATATGAATACATTCCACTCCATTAAGGCCTGTTTTAGAGTTTTTCTTCGTACAGAATGATCTATGCCATTTTCGTGCAAAAATTATTTGTTTTTCAATTATATTACATGTATATTGATGTAATAATGAATATTTCATGATAGAATATATTCTCTACAAAAGTATTCTATAAAAAAATGGATTTTTCATCATCAAGTCTCTGTTCGTATCCAAAAGTACATAAGAGAGTAGGTGTAAATAATTTAAACACAGATAATGGTTGCATCCAATATTATATACTATAAATGACTCTGATCCATTATTTTTTGGATGTCTTGATCCCCTGTATTGATCTTTTTTCTCTATTCCTAATCCTTTAATTAATTGATTTCTTCATCCTGTATGGATCTCTCAGGCCGGGGTCAGACGAACGACGGGGTCGCATTTACTACAATAAATGTTGCTGTCGTAAAACGTCTGACCCGTATTTATTACAATCGGGTTGTCGTCGCATTAAAAAAAATGAACAATGACAAATGATAGATTGTAATAAAGTTGAAAGTAATGCGGTAGAAACACCGTGTGACCGCATCTCGTTGTTGTAAACATAATGCAAAACCTCCGTCAACCATAACGAGTGACTCTAGTTCAATTGTCGGTTCCTTGATTTTAATTCCATCCACAGTGCTGTCCGTGCTCTTATCCTCTCAAGGTTGGATTATTGTAGTGCTCTTCTGAATGGCATCTCACAGAAGAACTTGACTCGTCTTCAGAGGATCCAAAACCGATGTGCTCGCCTCATTTTCAAGAAACCCAAGCGCACTCATTCCTCTCCTCTCCTACGGGATCTCCATCGGCTTCCTGTTGCCCAGCGCATCCAATTCCACACCCTTGTCCATACCTTCAAATCCCTGAATAGCCTCTCTCCGCAATACATCTCTTCCCTCCTCCACATTCACAAGCCGTCTGGTTACTCCCTCAGGTCCTCTACATCCATCCGCCTGAGCTCTCCAAGGACCCGTACTCTAACTGGCGATATGGCATTTTCTACCTCAGCGCCACGCCTATGGAATCAGCTCCCTGCTGTAGCCAGAGGCTCCACTACCATTGCCTCCTTCAAGAAGTCGATCAAAAGTCACCTTTTCCCGAATTAGTTGGTTGTGTCCTCTTCCTTCCTTTTTTCCTTCTCTTTCTCTTTCTCAGCGCTTTGTATCCTTTTGGTTAAAAGGCGCTTTACAAATGCCAGTGTATGTATGTATGTATGTATAAGCTCTGTGGATACGGCATTTGATTGACACTTTCGTATGACAATCCCGTAATTGGTTTGGTCCTCGTGTGGCCGGAATGTAATCCGACAAGATTGTAATAAATAATTGCACAAAGTGTGTCTTACGCATTACGACAATAAAATTATTGTAGTAAATGCGACCTTGTAATTCGTCTGACCCCAGCCCCATTTTGGTCCATTTGGATCTCTTGATCCCTTGTCTCACACAAAGCACTCAAAATATATTTGCATTGAACCATAAATTTCAATGTGGCTGCAAAGGGAAATGCTGGTAAGCACCTTGTTGTTTGCTGACAGAATTTTCTTTTGAGCTAGGTTATATTTTCAAAACAATGTATTATGTATCATTATTTCAATAACAATATATGAATCAAAAAATGTAAATCATGTTGAAATTGGAAATAAAACATGATACTATTGAACACCAACATACTTCTGAATATTATTTTGTAATAAAGGTGTTACTCTAATTGCTCCGTGGTTCGGATAGTCACGTTAAGCCGTTGGTCCCCTGTGCGAATGCTCCTTCATGGGGCGCTGCATACAGTGTATACCTGGTGAGTCTATGCTCCTATTTCATCATGTGTATAATTTACTTTTAACTAATTGACATCGGCGTCTGAAATGCATTTTGTGAAATTTAAAAATCACCTGGTTTAGGCTTTTGCCAAGGAAACCCAACTTGGAATTTGGTACCAAGTAAGATAAAGGAAGCTTATCTTCAACAGAGCTCCAAGATGTTTTTTAAATTCAGTTTTTAATGCAGGAGGAAGACCTGAGTACCCGGAGAAAAACCTGCGGAAGCGAGCATGGATGCACATAAAGCACCGGGCGCGGGACTCGAACCCGGGACCTCCTTAGTGCAAGGCGAGGGAACTACCGTTGCGCCAACCCGCTCCCCCTGAGGTTTGCTCTTCAGAGGCCAAAAAAGTATCCAACTTTTGAAATGAGGCTGCTACAATTATACGTAAAATACTTCATAGAAAATAGGTATATACCAATTATTTGATGGTTTATGCTGTATCTCAAAAACTATACAGAATATTTAAGTGAAAGTTTGGATTTATAATCAACAAAATATGGGCTGTAATTTGATAACCAAAAATGTACTACTTCTGATTGAGCCCTGGAGATGAGAATGTGAATGGATCCTACACCTTTGATAAACTATGTAATAATGTGATCCAATCCAATGATACTGTTGATTTACAAAGTTAATTAACTTTCTTTTAAAAACTCAAGCCTGTAGATAGTCCCCCAAATTTGCAAAATCTTTTTGCTGCAAAGTGGCCTAAGGTTAAGGAGGGTTAGGTCCAATTTTGGTCCACCTTTGCAGTTTCACACCCTGTCCGCACCCTCCTAAGAGAAATCCTGGCTACGGGTCTGCTTAAAAATTCCTTGGAAATATCAACTTTCATTCAACTCAAAAATATCTGAGACTATCATTTTCTAGATATAGTTGAAAATTCAAACTCTCATTCTGTCAGTTGCATTTTCTGACTTGTCATACTTCGAAGACCCAAGTCTACAGGAGGTCATGCTTTTTAATGTGGGCACCCATAAATGGTGGATTTGTTACATGGAGAGTGATTTATGAATTAATTTTTGTCATATCTTTTCAACAATCAAATGAAATGTCATAATTTTTGTATGATTTTAAAGACAATTTATTTGACTTTCAAGAAATTAAGAATAACCCAAATGAAGTGATTAATTAGGCTTAATGGCCCGTTAAAGCTACTTAGCCAGGGGTGGAGGCGGGTGTGGATGAGGCGGGTGTGGATGAGGTATCATGAAAATTGTGCATTAATTGTTCTGTCATATCTTCTTAAAAATCCATTGAAATGTCATAAATATTATATGATTTTAAAGGCTAGTTATTGTTTATCAAAAACAAGTTGGAATTAACCCGAATAAAGTTGATAATTAACGCTAATAACAAGTTAAAGTCAATAAGCTAATTTAGCCAGAGATGAACACAGGCATAAATGTGGTTGGTGTGGATGAGAAATGTACATTGTGCATCAAATTTTGTCACAACTTTTCAATAATTGTATGAAATGTCATAATTTTGATATGATTTTGAAGATAATGTATTGGTCTATAAAATCAATAAAAAATAATAGCCAATTAAAGGTATTTATCAACTCTAATCAATGATTACCAGGAAGGTGTTAGGTATGGATGAAGTGACTGATATGTAACGCAAATGGGCCTGACCTCAAAAAATATGACCAGGAGTAGTTTTTAAGAAAAAAAAAAAAAACCTTCACAACTTTAAAGTTATGCCAATTTGTCTCGCAGGGTTGGTTAATGAATCCAATTGGCATATGAAACATGATAGTATTTGTGCTTGCAAAGCTTTGCATGGGGTCATTTTAGACAATGGACAATGGCCAGTCTTGCATTCATATGTGCGTCATGTATTCAATTTTATGTAAGAGGGTGTGAGATGCATCCGGATCTGTGCTCATGCTCTGCTTGTCTAAGCCAAATTGAAATTTCATAGAAAAAATCAGCCGGAAAACCAGTATTTTGACATATTTGCTGTGGAACTTTTCCATAAATAGGTTTTTCGACCACCATTTTGAAATGAGACTACAAATTTTCAATTTTTGCATGTTTTCTAAGCAAAATAGACAGAACCTACACCTAACACCAATTATCTTCCAATTTCAAGAGAAAGTTTGGCCGAGTACATGGCTTTGACTACTTATGATACATTCAATAAAACAACATACGTATGCAAAACTGACCCAAATTCATGGATTTTGACCATTTTTGAACACATAAAGGACTTTTGGGGGCACTTGCGTTGCGGAATCATTTTTAAGCACAAAAAAAGAAAGATGTTCTACATGTACTTCACGCACAAGGTAGCCATAGTTATGAGAAAGTCTCTCCTGTGTTTAACTCATTTTTGGAAAAAAAGTGGACTTGGATCAGTCTTGCATTCTGGTATTCAATTGTAACTCAGTTCGGCGGAACTCACAATTGGGATACGTATCCGAATTTAGATACTCCGTATAAAAATTCTGATACCCGTATCTGAATTTGGATTAAAAACAGCTGAAACGGTATATCAGCTGAAATTAATATTCAGCTTCGCCGCGCACCATACCGGTATGTATACAAGTCAATTTTGTCATCTAAATTCTAAGAAAGTTTTGGCCAAATTATTTTGTCTTCTGTGTGTGATAAAGAGCTATCAGGACATGTTTCGATGCTGTTCCACTGGAATTGTACAGATGGAAATGACATTTCCACAGATACATTTATCATAGATGCAAGAAAGATGTTCTACATGTACTTGGCAGCTTGCGCTATCGATTTGTTTCCTGCGCCTCGACAGACGTATCAGAATTCAGATACCCCTCCATATCCTAATTCTGATACGGGTATCACAATTTGGATACAAAATGTACGTGGGTATTCAAATTCAGATACGTATCCGAATTGTGAGTTCCGCCGAACTGAACTGTACTTCTAGGCTTATGACTTGAAACAGTTATCAATTTAATTTATATTCTATTTGATTCTGTAGAAATATATAATTTCTTCATTCAACATTATTGGAGGTTTATGGTGGACAGTTACATACATGACCCATCATATTGAAAGGTACCTTAAAAGGATCCCAAAATGATAATTGATTTTTTGGTCTCATCTGAAAGATTATATTTTAAGCTTTAAAAAGACACATTGCTTTTGGTTATTGGATGTTCGATTGCAAAGTTCCACCCAAATTGGTAAAAGGCATCGGGCTGATTCAGAAAACTATAGTTCTGAGATAATCGATGATTTTTATCACGGTTTTTAAAAAATGTGTCTTATGTTAGGATGTTGGATCCTAATTAATATGATAGAATATACTTCAAAGGTAACGTTTCTGATGAAATTAGAAATTTGACCTTGGACATGATTTTGACTATGCTCAGCTTCAATGGCCTGTATCTCATAATTTACTATGCTGACCTTATGGCACCTTTCCATATGACGGCCCTCATATATTTGTTTGTTCATCTCCAACCAGCCATAAATGTGACAAACTTTGTTTTGCACTGCAAGATGTACATAAATTGATATTTTGCAGGGTCACAATATTTATACTTGCTTCAGAACACCTTTGAAGTTTCAAGAATTCGATCTTGAGAATGAAAAATTTCTCTTTAATCTGAGGATGAAGAGGCCGCATTTACGTCTGCTTTGAGATGAATTGCATTAAGCTGAATCGGGATACCCTGTTGAAAGATAATAAATAATAATAATAATAATTGTGACATATTGATTTTGTCAAATGGGATGTTGTCAAACTTCAGTATAACTTTCACAAAATCAACTTAGTTATTGAGCCAGTATTTTCTCATATCGTTCATTTTATTATCATATATGAAATTCATCTACATAAATAAGTTCAACCTACAATCACAAAACCATATTCTGTCTGGAAGTTCATCAAATATATGTCTACATATAACAAATATGACCCAAATCTATTAACAATTTTTTTTTTCATTCAGCCTATTATACATTTTCTAGAAATTTTGCAAAAAGTGGTAGTTTAGGCCTTGGTCCCTCAAGTGTCTGATGGAAATAAAGCACATCAACATCAATCTTTACTTAATGGAATACAAATTTTAATGCTTATATTCATGTGATGGTAAAAATATATCATCCCAAATTGGAAGATTGATTGAATGAAATGGAACAATCAATCTTTCAATGAGGGATGGTATATTTTTACCATCACATGAATATAAGCAGTTAATATTTGTTTTATATAACTCATCTATAAATTTATTCATTTGATAACACATTTAAACTATTGTGCTTACACATTATCCATGTAGCAAAAAGCAATAGGTCCCTATTGTGCACTGTAGTTTTTAATCCAGTACGATAAGAGTCGATATACTATCAAACGGATGAAAGTGATAGTAAAGACTATCAAACGGATGATAGTGAAAGTAAAAATGACAAATCATTTAATGGTCATGTGTTACAATCTTACCCATCAAATGACTAGAATCTATGGATGAGTTAATACATAATATCAAACACTTGATGAACAGCTTGACCTTAATAAAATTATGTTTTAGTCTGAAATGTGTTGTTCTTGCATAGGGGAAACAAGATGGATGTAGTGTGATATACATTAGTGTCTGCAATATGAATTACAGAGAGATAGTTTGCCTGAACACCTGGGTATTCAAAAACAAATTGGTAGGTATATGCCCCATGCAATATCCAAAATTGGGTCTTGAAAAGTATTCTATCGCAACGTCCCCCTTTTCGGGGTGAGTCATCACATATGATCAACATAATTGGTATTGGAGTTCCGTATTGTAAGGTTAAAGCAAGATATCTTGTTTTTTAATTAATTCATAACAAAATTTGGTAAAACAGATGGAAAATATGTCATCACCAGAACAGGGTTCAAATTTAATGACATTTCAAATGACTATTTGAAAAAAAATATATGCATCACAGGCTACTTAAAACCAAAAAATGGAAGTTTTTGTGAGTTTGTCTTTTTTGCATAAGCACCTTGAGGAAAACACTTATTGTGCATGATTCTGATACCAGAAGTATAATTGTTTGGTTATCTTGATTTGTTATGGAATAAATGTACACAAAATTTGACAGGGATACTTTTCTTTGTTAACTTTTCCAGGATTTAATTTTCTCTGGTTTTATTGAAGGTGATTGTCACTCAGCCATTCTGTATGTGAGAATACTCACTTACATATGTATTGTTCCAAACATAAAACATATAACACAGATACATTCATTTTATGACACAACTCTAATGGAAAAAACAAAGTTCTTTCCATTTTCCATCCTAGAAAATAGCCAAGTAGAAGTAAGTTCCAATAAATGACTTTTGTAGGTTTTTTTATGATCAATTATCAATTTATGTCTTGTCACAGTACTGCCATTTGATATACCCTATTCACTCGTCCAATTCAACTATGTATTTTCTGAATGTAAATCACTGTAGCATTGGGTTATTTCATACTAGTGTGCCAAAAATGATGTCAAAATACTTTTATAATGCTTAATCATAGAGTAGGGTGATTTGTCAAACTATTGAAAGTTGGAATATTTAAAAAATTGAAGGTTTGTCAGTCGGAAAATAGTTGAATTGGACGAGTGGATAGGGTAATCAACTTGTGATTCATAATGCACTTAGCCTCTCTGACAGTACACTTACAAAAGTGTCAAATCGCTTGAAAGCAAGTCATCTATAAGTTGTGCATATTTTGAAACCACCTAATGCTATCATATGTGACCCGTCATATCGAAAGGTACCTTAATACCGGCATAGTAAATTACGAGATACAGGCCATTGAAGCTGAGCATAGTCAAAAATCACGTCCAAAGTCGAATTTCTAATTTCATCAGAAACGTTACCTTTGAAGTGTATTCTAACATGTTAATCAGGTTCCAACATCCAAAACATAAGACAAATGTTTTAAAAACCGAGATAAAAATCCTTTCTCCATTCACGTTTAACAAGTACAGAAACTTTAAACCTGATTTTCTCAGAACTGTAGTTTTCGAATCAGCCCAATACCTTTTACCAATTTTGATGCAACTTTGTAATCAAACGTCTATTAACCAAAAGCAAGGTGTCATTTTAAAGCTTAAAAAATAATCTTTCAGATGAGACCAAAAAATCAAATTTAATTTTGGGACCCTTAAGGTACCTTTCGATATGATGGGTCACATATTGTGAAAAGTAAGAGGATGTGTACTATTTGTGATTGTGAAATCAAAGCATGGAGCTATTACTAACAAAATTCATGTAAACCTGAGCTGTTTAGTTAAGCACACATATCAAAAATTAGTATATCATTGTATTTAAACAGTCAACAGATACCTGGGGTAGCATTAATTTTAATAGCTAATATTTCTACAAACAAAAATTAATCATTCTGTGGAACAAAAACACATCATGAAACACCCAACTCATACTTCCAATGTTCAAAGAATATCAAATACAGATTTCACCAACACTATAATCTTTACATACACTACAAATGAAAAATTGTTATAATGAATAATGGTCATTTCAAAGTAGATGTCGCTTTGGAACATGTAGCTGTGGCAAATGACCACATATTTGTCATTTTGAGATGTCCGATGTAGTACAATTAATTTGCATATTGCCGGAATGGTTCATCACAAAACATGTGAATTTAACATGACAAAAATATGTGTCGGCTAGTCACGCTTGTCCCAAAATTGATCAAGAATGACAAGGCCAATATTGTACACTAGAAATTGTTGACATCATATCTGTCATGCAACCCCTGGGGGGAGGGTACTTAGTACAAAAGTGATTACGGGGATGTGCCGCAAACTTGGGTAGCAAAATCAGGCTGTCTGGTATTTTCAATGGGTTCTTTTGGATTTTTTTCTAAATTTCAAACAAAAATCAGAAATTTTTCGCCAACTTAGCGTTAATTTTCGGGGAAAATTTAATTTTTTGTATAAACTCGACTCAAAATTTTGGGAATTTGGTATTTGGATGGGTCCCTTTTTCTTAAATATTGGTATATACATGGGTGGTATTTCAGCGGCACACCCCTACCAAAACCAAAATTGAGTACCCCCCCCGGGCATGCAACGACCCTGACAGACACTCTTAAACCAGTTTCACAGAGAATATTTAGCGTGGTACTGGGCTCTGCATCTGTAGGCTTTCAGAAGAAGTTGTATATCTTTGTTTTACAAGTATTACATTGTTTAATTAAATGCCAGAATAAAATAGTAGCTTGACAATTGAAGAGATTGTATTCTGAAATGACGGCACAATCTCGAAGTCGACAGAATGACGATTTAATTCAAATTTAAGTTGTAACTAACATTATTTTCATTATTTTATTACGCCTATTACGTTTTTCTCACAAATTCAATATATTAAACAAATAATGCTTTTACCAAAGTGTGTATCAAATCAAAGGCCTACATTGACCTAAATATCTTGCTATGCAATTAATCTAGTTTTTTTAGATCACCCTGGACCTGTAATTTAATTCAATCTTTTTAAGTCAATATTTGTATGGTGAGATGGGGACTATTTAGACCATGAAATAAATTAAAGCATTCAGTTTTTCAAGCTGATTTTTTTTTTGAATAATACAAAGGTGATTTCAGAATGTCATGTAACTTAGTCATGCAAAGCATCTTTATTTTACCAATTGATCAAAATAACAGTTTATTGGCTTGTTGTGCTTGACACCAATCTTCAAGGTTCAGATCACCAGTACATCAGCAACCAAGACAGATAATCTGATGACAATTTTCAGACTTGAAATCTGAATGATTTCAATTTATACCACATGATCAATATTCTCTAAAAACTGACAAAGCATACATTCTTATATGCACCCTCTTTTCAATTCAATTCAGAAATTCAATTAAAAAATGTAACATACATTCTATCATTTTCTTAGTGAATCACACTTGGTGGTGTTGTGATAACGACCATTTTTGAATAACAAAATGATGTGCACTTTATCAAAATTTTAGAGTAATTTCCCATATATACTCAAACATTGCCCCTACAATTTGCTGGATCTAGCCAATGCACCCATTGGATCCCATGCTGGCAGCTCTATCGGATCTTGTTTCATCATATCTTGCATTTCCTGGGGTACATACTTCTTGTCAATCACGACTTCATATACAAATTCTGTAAACCAGTCGTCTGTCATCATGTAGTAACCTGCATAGGAAAAATATTGAGAACCAACCAAATTAATTTGTAAGCCATTTGTGGAAGAGGCCTATGATTTCCCTATAAGTATAAACAACTAAATGATACATCTTAAAGATGTATTTTGTGAATAATCTCACTCAATCATTGCCCAATGATTGCCTGTAGCAGGTTTACATCATGGTAGCAAAAATCCCCACTTACAGATCCATGAAATAATGTGCACAGACTACTAAAATAGACCACTGTTTGGTGACGGGTGAGCATGAAGTGTGTGTGATGCAATGTGCTGAGTGTGTGCTTGGGATGATTAACTTGAGTATTTTGAACAATTTGCTGCCACCAAAGTTGCTAAACATATCCAAGGTCTGTTCCTTCCAATTCTCAACACTTTGACTACAGAGAGTACATACATGATCTCTTCTATCCTCTAACTTGTAACTTTTCGCATTTTTATTTTCAAATCTTTGTCAATGAGTGTGAATTCACATGAGGAATAATCGGCTATCCATTATGAGACAATACATGACAGTGCGTTAGCATTACGTGCAGTGAGCCCGCCCGTTGAAAATTGCAATGCGGTTTAGGTGTACGCACACATCTGACGCGCAATTCTTTACTTGAATTGGAATGTTTTATGTTTGATTGGGGTGTACATTTTTCCAATAATGATGTCTATTGCTTTTTGGCAAATAATTGACTTCATTCTTGATCTTAAAATGTCTCAAAATTTTACTAAGAATGAGAATAAAAGATAATATTTATTGTTTTGCCTGTCATTTATCGTCTCATAATGGATAGGCACCCATTACTCAAAATAATGTATGCCTATCCATAATGAGACGATAAATGACAGGCAAAACAATAAATCTTATCTTTTATTCTCTAATTAAAGTGACATGACTATAAAGCAGTGACAAGTATAATAGCAGCATGCTTTGCTCATCATTGTCTTATCCTTGCCTAATGAACTCCACATTCTTTAAACTCTACTATGCTTTGAACATAACTTTGTCTCCCGTACCTGACATCCCAAAATAAAAGCAAAAATCAAATATTTCAATGTTCGTGCAATATGATATGTTTCAATACATCTTTGAAAACCCAAATACCATAATTTGATTACCATTCCTGAATAAAAACGATGCAAAGAGGCTTTCCAATATTCCTGCTAAATACCTACCTTTGTCTCCCCTGTCCTCTCCCCAGGAATTCTCCACCCTCCATTTGGTTATCTTCAAGTCACCATCTTCTGGTGCCTCTCCTTGCTGTTCCTGTAGCATAAAAATTAACAAATATTGAGTTTTGTAATAAAGAATAAATTTATGGGGAAAACATCATGAATATGCATTGAAAATTTGGAACATGAGAGAAAACTTGAGTAAATCAATGAGTATGGAATTTTTTCTTGACAATCATATGGTGAATTAAATATTTTGTAGCTAGTATCATTATGCTCTTGCAAAAAATAATATCCTGTTCCTCTTTTTCTTGATGAATAAAGTGACATGCATTATTGATCTTTGATAAATTTATAATTGTCACCCGGAACAAAAGATGTCTATGCACTGACATCAAGTAGCTGAGAAGATGTTTGGAACTACAACACTATAGTTTGTCTCAAAGAATAGTTTGCATGATTCTTATTGCTGACACTTATTGCTACGCCATTTAGCAACTTACTTATAAATGTCATGGCAATCCGCTATTTGTTGATTTCAATGGTTTAATGCTATGCTATTGACATGCGTTTAAAGCGTTACATACACAGGCCCGATTAGAAACATCTAATCTAATTGATTTTGAGATGTACCATTGTAATTTATTATGTCAAATACATCCAATATCCATTTAAAGGGTAAATTCTGCCCAAAATTGTTCACCTTCAAATTCAAGACTGTAGAGAACTAAAGCCTCACTGTGTACGTACCTCATCCACAGAAAATCCTGTTAAGGCCATAGCGTGTGTCATTAGAGATTCTCCATATATTAACCTATTTGCTTTGTCCAATCCCAAGGTAGAAAAGCCAAATAATAGCTCATAGTTTACTCTGTAATAAAACAAAGTATCAAACTAAAATATCCAAAAGAAAAAGTATGCTTACGAAACTACTAGGATGCGTAAAAGTCTAGCACTCTGTCAGCGAGCAGAAGTCATCACATTCTTTTTTGTATGTATATTCAAAAAAAAAAAAATAAATAAATTCAAAATTCTTCAATTGGAATGAAATAAATGGAACCGGAAGGTGTATTACCTTTTTAGTTACGAGTTTTAATATTAGCAAACAACAATTTCATTTTATTTTTTCTGCCCAAAATTGTTCACCTTCAAATTCAAGACTGTAGAGAACTAAAGCCTCACTGTGTACGTACCTCATCCACTGTGTTCCCGGCGATGAAGATTGTTTTTTAGATTTTACCCCATGTAATTTCATCTCTAGCTATCTTTTGAAAACAGTCGGTGACCCCATATTTTTTTTTCATGATTTGACATCCACTTGGCATTCACAATAGACCAGCAAAAATTAAAAAATTCTACAGGTAGCAAATATTTGAAAAATGAGCATTTTCTGGTATAGGACATTTCACGTAAAAAAGTTTTATCACTGAAGGCCTGTTGGCTCGGGAGCACTCGTAGCTACTCGTTACTATTTCGCGCCATTTTCGGCGCTTACAGGGAAGACAATGCGTAAAAAACAAGTGCACGTGTTGAGTATTAGGCGCAAATCTTAAGCTTAGATACCACGCGCGCGTTTTGTCAAAATCTTCCCGCCACTGGCCAACAACTGACTCTGTAACGCTGCCATCTGTTGGTGAAAATTAACACCGCGATCGTCTTTAATGTAGTTTCAAGATCATCACTGCTATAGTCAAAATGTAGTCACAGTGCAGAGTGGTGACTACAGAAGGAGGAATCTAGCTGTGCACTAATTATCCAATTTAAACAGTATGACACTCCAGTAATTGATCCTTATCAGAATGGTTTGAATGCATGTATACTAGAATGGTTCTTACGGTTCTATTTACAACATGGTTAATTGAACAAAATTTAATGGAAGTTGACTTGCATTCTTCAATGAGATATGATTGTCCTCTTATGGCCTTGATGGTGAGGCAAATAACTTCTTCAAAACATTGGTTCCTAAATCAGGTATTCTCAATTTATTTTGCTCACTGGTCAGTGAGGGCTAAATACATATTAGGACCTAATACATATAACAAAACAGAGCCCAAAGGTCAAACACTCAGTGCTTTTCCATGCATTGTTGCCTATTTTGCAGCTACTCAGGAGCCAAAATAATTTGTGGGGTGGACTGGCTTTGGCCTGAGGGTCGCCATTTAAAAAGTTGTGTCCTTAAATGTTGGGCTAAAATAGTTACTTACATACTAAGGTCCATGATTCCTGTCTTGCCACTATTCAGCTTACCAACATCACAGCCAAACCATACAGCCTGTTTTGATTATAAAGGAAATCAAAATGTATTTATAAGTAAGGAGTTAAATTGAATTGTAATAAAAGTTACATGGAAAAGAACATGAATATTGAGAGGGGAGAGGTTTATTTCAACATTTTAGTCACATATGTACCTGCCGGAAAATTTGACCATCGCTATGCCAATTTTTGTCACCCATGATTTTTTAGCAAATGTCCCCAAACCAACTCAATTTTAGTTCATGGAGGACATCATCCTCAGTGAAAACCACCTGATCACTAAACCAAATTTTCAAAAATCCAGTCAGGCAAATATGCATGTACCGCATGTCAATGAGTATTACCATCTGGGAACATAACCCTTGCCAAAGATTAAAAAAAGCATAGATAGGCAAGTGGTCTATATGCATCTGGGGTGTGTGGCCAAGTAATGAAATTGCATACACACTAGCATGACCTATATAACTTGCGACGAGACAGTCTGCACGGCAGATGTGTATACACCCAGCATTTATTGTCATTGGTTGAATTTACAAGATGCTATTTAATTTGTTGCACTAGACGCACAATTTGATCCTAGGCAAATTCTCAGTAAAGTTAACTTTTGATTCCATGGAATGCCCCTCTTATTCAACATTATAGACTTAGGGATGTCAACCCTCATTTCCTAAAATATTTTATGCACTGTACCTCTGCCACTGCTGTTTAAATCCATATAATCCATACATTTCTAAAAGCAGATTTACATGGTGAATACAATGGTAAAAAGTTTTTTTAACCAAAATGTTTGATTTTGTTCCATTCAGTCTAACTACATTTTGCTTCTTCATGTAAAATGTTCACTATTAAGAATCATCAAATGGCTATGAATGCATTTCTTAAATTTTCAATTTATCTAAGTATCAAGTTTTACAAAAGATATAACAGTCCACCCAGTTGCATACCTCTCCATTTTTGATACTCTCTGCAGCCAGTTTCTTGAGTATATTGATAGGTTGGTTGTTGTACAGCGTCTTCCTGCCACCCACCATATTGCCTAGATATTGTACTGTATAAACTTTGTTGTAAGCATTGTTTGGTCTGGGGTCATTTACTATACAGATCTGAAAAAATAATCAAAATTGGACAGGATGGGTATAAGAGTTGCTTTTTTATTGCACACAAGCAATAACTGAAACACTGAATACAGTATCATTACAGTACAAAGAATCATATTCCGGTCCTGGAAAACCTAAACTCAACTTAAAATATTAGCTAGAATAGCTATTTGGTTCTCTGGGCTGGTTTTATCCCATGCCAGCACTGCTGGCACTCAAATTAGGCATTACTATAGACGAGTTGACATAGGACGTCATGCCTGTCAGTGTGCGCGCGGTCATATCCATTGTTCCTTGCCCGGCACTATGCGTGCGCAGGTTTTATTTAGGACACCTGCTTTCAAAATTCAAGCCAATTCAAGTAGGGCTATTGAAATGTGCAGCAATCATTTGTTGTTCCCTCATGCATATATGTGGACTAGCTCCTTACCCGTGTTTATATACATTAATGTCAACTCATCTATGCAAATTCAAGACAACTTTGTCCTGACACCCTGAAATAAAGTTGTCAATACTGTATCTATTTTACCCTTGTAATGAAATCATATGAGTATCCACCCTTTTCTTATTTGTATTGTATGTGTAGGGAGAGTTATTTAAATGCCCCAAGCTGAAGGTTTATCTATGAACCTAATCATCTTCACTGTGAAGACAGGCTTGCTATGGTGGTCTTGGGTGTGACAGGTCTTATGCTTTGGCTTTATTGTGATACTCTACATAAAACCAACTTATATCATCCCATCCCGTTCAAGTTTTATCTTTACTTTATCATCGATCTACTTTGAAGACTGGTTCTATTCATTGAAAATAGAATTCCTTGGGTGTAATAGGTCCAGTTTTATGATATACTTTGGCTTTGTCATGATACTGCAGGTAAATGTAAAATATCACATCAACAAATATAGCCCCTCTCCCCTTTGGGTTTTACTGTTACTTTATCCATCTACATTGAAGACTGGCTTAATATGATATGTTCATCATAGAAATCCTTGGAAGTGAAAGGTCCTATTTTGTATACCTTGGGTTTGCTCTGATACTCCCAGGTTAATGTACAAGTTGGCACACCAACTACCCCTACGTTTAGTCTTTACCTTATCATCTACATTGAAGACTGGCTTGATATATGATTGTCATAGAATATCTTTGGTGTGATGGGTCCTATTTTATGGTACACTTAAGCTTTGTCATGACACTTCGAGGTGGACCTGCCCCTCCCTTACCTTATCATCTATATTGAAGACTGGTTTGATTTGTTGGTCATAATATTCCTTGGGTGTGATACTCCCAGGTGGTACTGCCCCCCCCCCCTTACCTTATCATCTATATTGAAGACTGGCTTGATTTGTTGGTCATAGAATTCCTTGCGTTTGATGGGTCCTATTTTATGGTACCCTTTGGCTTTGTCATGACACTCCCAGGTGGTATTGCCTCCAGGGTACTGCCCCCCCCCCCCTTACCTTATCATCTATATTGAAGGCTGGCTTGATTTGTTGGTCATAGAATTCCTTGGGTGTGATCGGTCCTATTTTATGGTACCCTTTGGCTTTGTCGTTATACTACCAGGTGGTACTGCTCCGCGGTACTGCCCCTCCCTTACCTTATCATCTATATTGAAGACTGGCTTGATTTGTTGGTCATAGAATTCCTTGGGTGTGATAGCTCTTTTTTGTATGGTACACCTTGGCTTTGTCATGACACTCCCAGGTGGTACTGACCCCGGGCCCCCCCCCCTCCCTTACCTTATCATCTATATTGAAGGCTGGCTTGATATGTTGGTCATAGAATTCCTTGGGTGTGATGGGTCCTATTTTATGGTACACCTTGGCTTTGTCATGATACTCCCATGTAAAAGTACTAGGTGGTACGCCAACGCAGATTGCACATACTCTATACACCTGAAAATTGTGACAAAATAAAAATTGACATTTAAAAAGCATCATAATCCCAGATGTCATTATCATATACATATATTTTTCTTGAGGAGAACAGACAACTTGTATTCTAAATGGAAAAGTTCTATGGTTGAATCTGTTACATTCTCCTAACAACTGATCTTGTACACAATGAGTGGTCTGGTAAAAAATGTTATCCTTGACACTGGTCTCCGACATCTTATGTCTCACACATCTCAACCTGAAAAAGACACCACTTACACAAATCAATCCTAGTCCTGACTAACGCTGGGCACGAGACCCGGGTACTCAAGCCCCGCTCGAACATTTTGAGCCGACAGACCCGAAAATGGATGCTCGATGCTCGGAAAAAAAAAATAGTAATTGTGTATTTTACTGGTTTTAGTATGTCCATCATTCAATGAATCTAGATTTTATTTGCAAAATTCCTTCACAAGACTTACATAATGTTC